>CAXITT010001032.1:119538-130774 GCA_964033795.1 Lymnaea stagnalis
TTAGTTTGTTTTAAAGATCGTTTAGTTTGTTCTTAAATGTCGCTTAGTTTGCCTCATTTTCTGTCTCAGGTTGATCCTGTAGTATAGGCCAAAACGTGCCAAAGTGTCCTCGTTTTATAGCCATTTTAATTGTTTCTATGGTAAAGTAGTTACTATCCTAGTGTCTCATTTTTATTTTACTTAGTTTACATGTTTTTAATAATTGTAAAGCGCTTAGAGCTTTAAGGTAAGCGCTATATAAAAATGCCTACATAAATAAATAAATAAATAAATATCGCTTTCACTGAGTATTAGATGACCAAAAACCTGAGTCACTTTCGGCCGGATGGCCGAAAGTCTAAGTCAATTTCGGCCGAAACCGAAGAAAAACCGAAAGTTAACTTTTCTCTTTCGGCCGAAACCGAAATTAAGCCGAAAGTTAACTTTTCAGTTTCGGCCCAAACCGAAACTTTGCCAAAAGTGATAAAATGACCACTTTCGGCGCCGAAACCGAAGCCGAAAAATGGTCGGCCTCTACTTATAGCTTAACAGACATCAACCATATAGCTTAACAGACATTACCCTTATAGCTTAACAGACCTTACCCATATAGCATTATAGACATTAACCATAGAGCTTAAAAGACATTAACCATAGAGCTTAAAAGACATTACCCATATAGCTTAACAGACAGTACCTCCACAGGTGAAGTTGGCCCCGAGATCCAGATATCCATCCGTGCCCACGAGGTAAATGGCCTTGTGGTCTCTCCCCTTGCCTTGGCCAAGCCGAATGTCCCCAAAGCCACGAATTTCCCGGTCACGGATCCTCAAGAGATTGTTGCGGTACTCATTAAACAAAATGTTAATGGGCAAAACTTGCACTGTTGCAAAGATTCAATTAAATGCCATTGAAAGTGTCCTGTTCCAGTGAACAGAGAGCTTTTGATTTCTACTATAGTATATTTATAGTCCAAATAGATTCTTTAATCTGAAGTCTACATTATTTTTAGGATTGTAATATAAGATTGAAGCTTAAAATAATGTTCGTTTATATTCCCACCCTGTACCAAATAAATAAACTTTAATTATTAATGTTTTTCATCTATTAATTTTTTTAAATTGATTGTGATAAAATATAAAATAAGCATAATTTCTTTCAACATAATTTCATAAGAGAATTAATTGGATTTATACTTTGAGAAGAAAAAATTAGCATAATTTTTAAATATTTTCCAAGCATTCAACAACTATATATATAAGAACTACCATGATGCCACAGTTACACAGCTGGTTCTTTAGGTATGTTATTGAACAGTTCCATACAAATATGGTTAAAATTCCTATTCTCTTGCAATCTCCAACATGTTCATGAACTAATATTTATTGGTGAAAAAAAAAACAACTATTTTTTAAATTCATTTAAATGTAATTATTTACTTCAAAAACTCAATATTTGATTCCCTTCAAGCTTCAAAGACACTGATATTTGAAAAGTAATGAAAATCAAATGAATCAAAGATGAGAACGGTGCTTTACGTGACTCACCTTTGTACTGCCCAGTGGCCCTCAGCTGATCAAGGTCATCATACCACACCTGGAGCTCATCAGCCTGCATGTTGGCCGTGACCCTGTCGCTGGCCAGGGAGCGACCCAGATAAATATGCTCAGATGCTGGTTGGTCCTGCTGTGGTGTTTCACGGCCCTGCCTGTCCTGATCCACCAATTCGTCATTGAGGTACATGGACAAGCCTTTTCTTGGGTGCCAGGCCATTGTCAGCCTCTGCCACTCTTCTGGTCTGATCCTTATGGATGAGGTGGACCAGGTTTTGGACCTGTCACGAAATTCAGACTTCAAGCGGCCATTTTGGTAGTTGACGTTGTAGGTCGGGGTTGAAAAGAAGGTTGTATCTTCACGAAGCTCCTTGGGGTTCAGCCACATGGATAGCGTCAACCCATGAGAGCAGAGGTCAAGGTTACCAAAGCATTTCTGATAGTGAGTTCCTAAATCAACATACTGCCCCCCGCCCCTGAGAGAAACAGCGTTTCCGAACCGCCCAGGGGCAAGGCTGGCATCCCCATAGAGTAAGACGTCATACTTGGTGTGTAAAATACGCCTGCCTTCGGCATTGTCAAATGAAAACGACTCGTACCCCAAGTTATCTGTGGAAGTGGAAGGTTATTTAAGAATGTATGCAATGGTTACACATCAGTGAAGCTGTCTCACATGCAACAAATTATAACTTTGACATGTAGAACTCTAAATGAAAACCCATGCATTGCATTCAGTATTAATGCATTAATTCTTCTTGTGCTAATTCAAAAAAACAGTAAGTGATGATAAGAAATGAAGGGGACAATCAAATAAAATTAAGTATATGTAAAGAAAAACATTCTTTTTTGTTTAAATGCATTTGTCTAATAAAGGAGTATTTAATCTTGAAGTTTAAAAATAAAATTAGTTGCAGGATTTTTAAAGTGCATATGAAAGCACTACTAAAATACAAAGATGTTACTATGTCCCAATGATCTTTTTGCCTATTGGATAAAATTCAAATAGCACAGAATAATTCGGCTCGCACTGTTCTCCGCAAATGCAAGTTTGACCATGCAAAAACACTTCTGAGAGAGTTGCACTGGCTGACGGTGCGTGCTCTCATAGAATACAAAATCGCAACTTTGTGCTACCGCTGCTTATATGACCTGGTGCCGTCCTATCTGAAAGAGCTGCTGACGCCTTATTTACCCACTTGAGAGCTCCGCTCATCCGATAGTGGCAAACTCTCGACACCACGTGTTTGCCTTGAGACTTACGGAAAGCGCACTTTCGCATTTGCTGGTCCAACAATTTGGAACACCCTTCCTGTCGATCTCAGAAATAACCAGACACTGGAGTCCTTTAAAACCGATTTAAAAACACATCTATTTCGCAAACACCTTCTGGGATGATTGTCTACCTTATTTTCCAGTTAATGCATAATGGCTGTGTTGCTTATGGTTGAAATGGCTAGAAAAACTTTGACATTGTATGCTTGTAATTAGTTTTTGTAGTGTTGCGTTTGTTTTAAATGTGGTAAATTATAGATTTGTTTTTTGTTGACTTTGTACCGCGCTTCGAGGCTTTGGGGATGAAGCGTGTTTTTGAAATGAACTTTATTATTATTATTATTATTTAGTAAATCAATTCATATTTTTTTAACCTTCAAAATAAGCAATTTATAAAGATGAAGATTACTGCCTGCAGTTATACTAGGGTAAAGTCTAGAGACAATGGCTTGGAAAATTTCTATATAGACTTTGCTAAGTAACAA
The DNA here is from genome assembly GCA_964033795.1 of Lymnaea stagnalis. Taxonomy (NCBI): domain Eukaryota; kingdom Metazoa; phylum Mollusca; class Gastropoda; family Lymnaeidae; genus Lymnaea; species Lymnaea stagnalis. Next base: position 122,828 of record CAXITT010001032.1, read on the forward strand.
AACATTTCAAGTTTCAATATTTTGCTAAATGAAACATTTAAGGTGACCTTAAAATGATACAGACATTGCAAAGCGTTTTATAAAACTTAGAATTAGAAAATTATGGGCAATAACTATGTGCAGTTCTCGACATCTATGTATTGGCTGCAAAAAGATTCATTATGCAAGCATCAGTTACAACATACTAAAGCCATATCAATTCACAATTATAATTTTTATTTCAATTCTTATCTTTTTGCAATAAGTATTTAAAAGACAATAATGACCTTATTAAAGGCATTAGTTGAATTTGCTAACTTTATATTATTTCAAATTGAAGATACAGTTGAAGATGACTAAATAGATAGCCTACTAAGAATCCATCTTAATATGTTACAGAGCATTAAATATTTTTTTTTTAGCTTTTGTAAAGCTAGAGCCTTTTTTTTTTTTTTTTTTTTTTTTTTTTAAATAATTTTTTTTTTACAAAAAATTTTTTTTTTTTTTTTTTTTTTTTTTTTTTTTTTTTTTTTTTTTTTTTTTTTTTTTTTTTTTTTTTTTTTTTTGTAAATAATCTGCTTTATACAAAAAAGTTTTTAGCAGAGAGAAATAGGGGACATAAACTTTAGTTAATTAATTTTTTAATATGGTTTACATTATTATTGTTTTCCTCTGAGGCTAAAATTTTTAACTTTAGAATCAAACAATTTTTCATTTTTGAATGGAAAGGGGAATTGATTTAATCTAATTAGATCTAACACCTTACACATTTTAAATTTTACTCCTTTTTTTTATATTTCAATTTTCTAAAAATGATGAATATAGTTTTAACTATAAACTGTCTATAAAACTAATCACAAACATGCTATCTAACACAGATTTATGCAATGTTTCACACTTGGTAACTTTAACAATTTAAAAATTAAAACAGTTTTAAATACCCTCGTGCAACATCACATAAAAATAGCAAAAACTTACACAGAACAACTAAAATTAAAATTCATTTCTAAAGTTTTACCATCCAACATGCAGCATTTTTTTTCAAGGCTTGTTGAACTTTCTGTACTAGTGCATGCTTTTAAATAATCTCCATGTAACAAATACAACCTATTAACAATCCCTCTCACTCCATTCAATAATTTAATTCTACACATTGAGTTCAATCAATATCTTGAACAATTTTTCTAAAATTTTGTAATGGTTCCCCAGAAATACGGTAATACTCTTCAAAGTCTGCCCTTGCGGGACTCTTGGCCTAGTGGCTCTCTCATTTGTTCTACCAACATTTCCTGAACCCAGCTGAAAACCAAGTGAGATATCCCATACCTCCCATGGGTTTGGTAACCCGGCAAGAAAAAAACAGACACTACATCCTGATCTTAACCAAAAGGCAGAGAAGCAATCAGATTTTTTCTGGGTTTATTCAGCCAATATCTTGGGACACATTTTATTTTTATTTATTTACAAAAATTATTTATTTACCGTATTTATTTTTAATTTTTTTGACAAATATTAAACATTTTTAAACATGCAGTTTGATTGTTATCTCACACACCTACATAACTGTTTAATTACAAATTGTTTTTCATGGTGATTACCCTAATTAAATTTAAATATTTAACATTTCCATTTTATTAATTCAGTCTGAGTGTGGGTTTCCAAATTAAATAATAATAATTCAGTAGATTTGCACATACAAAAAGATTTATTCTCTTGCCTTACATCTCCCCCATTCCTAAAGTAGCTATCTCCATCTTTGCCTTCTTATTTTATCTCCCCTTGACTGATACATTACATAAAGCAGTGATCACTATTATCCTGAGGACATACTAACATCATGCTTTTGAACAGACAGCAAGTTGCATGGCCAGGAACATGAGTTAGAATGGAATGAAGCGAAAAACAGATGAGTTTTTTTTTTTTAAATAACACAAAATGAAATGAGCTTACGTGTATTAGAATAATTGTAATCCTCTGTGAGATATGTTGAACAACAAACAGAAATGAAGGATAGCATAATATTTGAATAATTATTTTAAAATATGAAGTGTAACAATAAGATAAGCTATTGTATATAAATTATTATTGTCTTGTAAAATATGGAAATAGATAATTTACCATGGTCATCACTGAAAATTGGTATAAATTTTCTTTGAACAATAAATTTTTATTGTTTGGTGTTTTCAGTGGATATAACATTTTTTTTTTTTTTAAATTTCTAATGCAAAGATCTATAGGTATATTTGTTGAAGTTTTAAATATAGTTAATAATTCATTACCTTAGATTCCTAAATCAATTTCATTTTCCCTTAATATTTCAACATTGGATTAAAGCAGAGGTTGGGAACTTTTTCATGGCAAAGACCCAAATACTAAATTTTGATTTAGTGACTAGTGGTATTAAAGATCAACATGAGTATGATCAAAGAGCAGCATACGGCTCATCATGAGCTGCAGATTCCCAAGCCATGGATTAGATTAATGGGTTCATGAATTAAAAAAAAAAAAGATTGACATCATGATTCAAAACAGATGTATATCTTGACTACAGACAGCCCTGTTGCACATCAAAATTACAAACAGCCCTGTTGCACACAGTAGCCAACAAAGATGAGGAAGATGCCACTAAATATCTAACATCAGCTCAAGTCACTCACAGTTGTATGCTTCAACACCATACTACACTAATGTACTTTCAATCAATCAAAAGAAATATCAGATTTGTATAATACTTTAAGTAAAAGATCTTTTAATCAAACAAAGGTCATAGCTAATTGGGAAATGGCTGCAAGATGTATGAAACCAAAATAATAAAAGGCATATTTTTGAAAGATAACTTATGAGAGATCTGATCTCTTTTACAAGCTTAGAAGTGAATCAGAATCAGCAATCAGAATGATCAGAACATGGCTATGCTGCAAATTTCATTGTAATTTAAAAACTTTGTCAGTAGTTTTATTACTTGCTATTTGTAAACGTTAAAATTCTTGACAAAAAAGCAATTTTGTGATCCCATCTTGAAAAATATTAAAATCTTGTCACAAAATATATAGATATTACCATTAAATCTATAGATATTACCTTTAAATCTATAGATATTACCATAAAATATATAGATTATACCATTAAATCTATAAATAGTACCTTTAAATATATAGAAGATATTATCATTATATATATATAGATATAGATATAGATATAAGTATAAAGAGATTTGGATTTAAATGGGAATGCTATTTTCTCTTTCCTTTTGTTAAAAAAAAACTAAATTGCAAATTTTCAATTTTACACAAAATCAATGCACAAACACAGAGTGAGGTTTTCTAAGAAGTGCAAGTTTTGGGTTGTCTCTTTTTAACAACTGGATTCTATATGAAAATAAATATATAGATAGCAACCATCTGAAACTGAATTTAGCAAAACATCTGAGTATTTACTTATTACAGATATATAACAGGTCACTTTGAGACCTACTAGCTTAATGACCCTTCAAATTAACAAATTAACCCCCCCCCCCCCCCCCATTTTTTTAATATTTTAAATGTTAATTATTTTTATCCTGTTTAACTTTTCTTATTTTTTAGAACATAATAATTGATTTACCTCATCACTTAACAAATTTTGGTTCAAAATGTAGCTATATAAAATGCACTCTGTAATTAAGTGAGGGATACCTGTATTATCACTTGAATAGAGTTACATTAGTTTTAAAAATCAGATGAAAAACATAAACTGTGATTTTCCAATATTAATGCAATTAATTTTTTTTTAAATTCTTATTGTGACCCTAAATACTCTAAAGCTAATAGAAAATTTTACTCACCTCTGTTAATGTATCCAAATGCCAGCAAATCCTCACGTTTTCCATACCAAATCTCCATCTCGTCCACATCAAATATTCCATGGGTGAACCTGGTGCCAAGGGCATCAGCCTGGTTGGGGAGACCTAGGTAGAAGTTTCCCCTGGTGGAAGAACCCGGGGGAACATACCATTTTTCTGATTCCCCTCTAAGCTCGTTGTCAACATACAACTTCAGCCCTGACTCGGGGTGCCAAGAGACCTCCACAAAGTACCAGCGGTCAGTTTCAAATCTTTAGCAAACAAAGGTTGTAAATAAACTTATAAAAAAGCAAAAATTATAATCAAATATGAATGAATGTAATTAATACATTAATTTCATTACAAATAATTTTAAAAATTTATTTATGTACTGGTATTCCTAATAATTACATTAATGAATGATTTTATAATTTTCATATTTTGAGGAGTTAATTGTAAAATGATTTTCATCATTTATTTAATAATAAAAACATAATCAATGAATAAATGACAAAAACCATTTTAAAAATTGAAATGAAAAGTCAGTAATAAATGGTTCCAAAATTGATTTCCTGACTTATTTTAACTGTTTTATTTTTTGGACTAATACAAATTTTAAAAAAAATATTGTTGCTGACTACTTTCATTTATGAGAAATAAACTATTATTTGTCTAGTTTCAATGTATTGTTTAGCAAATTCTTTTTTATTAAGACATTTTTTTTCTTTAATTTGGTCATAGGTTATAGTGAATATAAAAATGACAAGAAAGGATTTGAAATTTATTCTTAAAATTTCTCTTTAAGTTTAAATAAGTGTGTAACAAAGAATAATGAGTATGGCCCAAATTCTGCAGTAAACAGGACTTAAACAGTTATCAAAATAAATTTTCTTAATAAAATCATTTTTAACTAAGAAACATTACAAAAGTTATTGTTAAAGGTTCCTGAGTATACCAGAGCCATTATTCCTACTACCTTAAAATTTCAAACCAATAATTTCTTACTTTGGTGTTGTGATGATACCCCGACCAGCTGCAGTTACTTGGATGTAGCCATCCTTGTACATCATGAGAATACCATTGTCACCAGTTGACAGAAAGACCATGTTGTTTTCAAATCGATGAAATCTGACGGTATATCATAATTTAGGAGATTTTTATCAAAATTATGCAAGATACTTTTTAAAATTAGATATTATAACAGAGACTGAATTAATAATGTATATGAAAGTAAAAAAAATTACAAGTTTTTAACTCTTTCCATGCCGGGGGGTTTTCCACGTTTGTTCAAGAACAGTATTTGGCCAATTGAAATTTTTTAGGGTCCTCTTAACTATTAATTAATTTTGAATATCTTTCTTTTAGCAAGATAGCTATATTTCATATCAAATTAAGGAAAATTAGACAGAGAATAATAATATGTAACATATAAAACGATATGACCAATATAGTTTAAATTTAATGGTAATATTATGAGATCAAATTTTTAATAAACCCACCAAATCTGAACTTACAAGACTACTATATGGTCTGTGTAATTGGTATCCTATTCTCAGGAATCAATTCAATCCTCAGAAAGTATACAAATTTTGGATCAGAATGCATGTACATTTTGAAAATATTCCAACGTATATTGTAACATTAGAAGCAGTATTATCTGAATCCCCACTGTTGCCATACTAACAAATGGTTTTGAAAAAAGTTCATAATTTTTTAACAACTTGAGCTAGAAAGTTGATCTTGGTGTTTTTGTAATTCATTCTCTAGGCTCTATACATCTGTGGTATTTTTTGTATTTTTAAAAATGTTTTGAAATTTTCATGAAAGTGCCGACTGTCACCACTATTAGTACTACTATTACTATCATCTCCTTTATTTCCATTGGGCATTTACCGACGCATCAGCCCATCAGAAAGGTGAAAATAATCACTTGAATCAAATTCAAATGAATCATTGTTATTGTCCGATGTTTCAACATCAATAATTTGCAATAAAAGCTCCTGTGCCTGTCAACTTGACAACCTGCTGGGTCTGATGTCTTTGGAGTGGGCGTTGCCATTGCTTTGTTTACAAAAGTTTCAACAAAAATCGAGCTGTTATTAGAAAAAACACATGTAAACAAGCCCTAATTCTAACAGGAAGGAAGTAGAAAGAGTTATCTTTGGTTTAAGAGCATAAAAAGTCAAAGTGATAGCCAAAGGCAAAGAAATAAAACTATTTAAATTATTTCGATGATATATCGTGGCTTTGCACAAACGTGACCAGTAAAATCGACGATATATCATGGCTTGACACGGAAAGAGCTAAAATAGCTTTTGAATCATATTTTCATATTTTTTGGCTTCAACTTATCGCAGATACCCTACAGCAAGTTTACTCATGCAACCAACCACTTTATTTTAACATTTCAACAAAATTTGACAAACCTCATCCAGGCAGCAACAGTTATGCCCTGGGTACACAAGGCCAGGTTGGTCATGCACTCATCATTTCTTCTTCCTAAATCTGCAAACTGGCCACGCCCACTCAGTTCTAAGGCATTTTTTACCTGGAAAAGAAATTAAGCATAAAAATACATTAATGTATTCACATTTAGAATTCTTGTATGGCCCATAATGTTGTCCTGCTATTAACCAGCATTTACCAATTTATCAAATGTGGCACAAAAATCATTCAGAAATTATTTTTCTTTGCACTCTCAAAATTATTCATGTTGTACTTTGTTCACACTAATTTCACATTTTTATTTGCTACATAAAAATATATTTTTGTTTTTTTTCTTTTGCTGAAGCAAAGCTGACACCAAACAAAATTTAATAACCTATTTGTATGCATGCAACATTGGGACCTTTTTTTACTACATTACTACAATACAAAAAAACATCTTTTTTTTTTTTTTTTTTTTTTTATTTTCTTTTCTAGATTTTTTTTTTTTTTTTTTTTTTTTTTTTTTTTTTTTTTTTTTTATTATTAAAAAAAATTTTTTTTTTTTTTTTTTTTTTTTGACTACCTTTCCAGGAATAAGCACAGGTCCTTGTTGGAGAATAATGTTCAGATCTGGATGCCTGATTCTGTCCCCACCAACCAGCTCTTCAAAGTCTATCAAAAAATTGCGAGGACGGCCTGGAATTAAATTAAACAAAAATGTATTATTTAATAGGTTTTGTCCTTTTCAAAATACTGTGATTAAGGTGAGATAAGATTCTTTATTGATCTAAATAAATGGAAATGTTTTTTATTACATTGTACAAATTTATTTTGAGCACATAAATGAATGCATTTTTTTAACCAACACAAGATTTTAAAATTGTAAAATTTAAACATGAGACTTATAAAGTATTTCTCTAGCATAGAAATCAGCCAACAATGAACTCCTTTATAGAGGCCGACCAAAGTGATTTTCTGATTTCGGCCGAAAGTTTAAAATAACTTTCGGCCGAAACCGAAAAAAGACCGAAAGTTTAAAAATGACTTTCGGCCGAAACCGAAAAAAGCCGAAAGTTAAAAATGAATTTTGGCCGAAACCGAAACTGAAATATTTAGATATTTTAAAATTCGTTCCCGCATACATTTTCCATACATCGAAAATGATGTGGGAAAGTATAAATATTTACATTCTTTTTATAAAAATTAGATAATTGTGAATATTAATAAATAAACATCTAATATAGGGGTCCCAAACTCGCGGCCCGCGAGCCATTTGTGACCCGCAAGACGATATTTTGCGGCCCGCTACATGACAAAAAAAGTTTAGTGTAAATGCCCCGGCCCGTTTCCCCCATACTCATATGACTCTCCGCGACGGTGTCAGTCGAATCTCACCGACTAGTCTAATTCTGTTTTTTTTTTTTTTTGGTAATGTTTCTATATATTTTTTAATGCAACAGTGAGTAGGTGGATGAAAGTGAATCCTAGTTCTTGAGAACCCTTAATGATTTTATTGTTATTTATAAAGGTTGAGCAGATTGTAACAGTTGTAGTCGCTTTTTTGTGGATTACTTGATGAGGCCCACTGTCATTCAGACACTACCTCCTGCGCCCCCCCTCCCCCCCTGGTGATTTGAGTTTGAGACCCTTGATCTAATAAATACTTTGGATTTTACCATTTTAATATAAAAGTAATTTAAATTGCGTTACAATTTTTTTAA
>CAXITT010001032.1:130855-173424 GCA_964033795.1 Lymnaea stagnalis
AAAAATTGAGGGGGGGGGGGGGGGGGGGGGGGAGGAAATTAATGCAAAGTATTATTTTTTTAAACCGGGTCTCTAAAAATTGTGGTTCTAAAATATCGCTTAATTTGTTGTTTAAGATCGTCCAGTTTTTGTTAATGATCGCTTTATTTTTTCTTAAGGATCGGTTAGTTTGTTCATAAAGATCGCCTGGTTTGTTGTTAAAGATCACTTAGTTTGTTGTTAAAGATCGCTTAGTTTTTCACAAAGATCGCTTACTTTGTTCTTAAAGATAATTGATTTTGTTCCTTAAGATCGATTAGTTTGTTCTTAAAGATCTTTTAGTTTGTTCCTAAAGAACATTTAATTTTCTGTTAAAGATCGCTTAGTTTATTCTTATAAATCATTTAGTTTCCTATTAAAGATCGTTTGTTTTGATCTTAAAGATCATTTAGTTCGGTCTTAAAAATCGTTTAGTTTGTAATTAAAGATCGCTTAAATTGTTCTTAAAGATCGCTTAGTTTGTTTTAAAAATAGTTTGTTCATAAATTTCGTTTAGTTTGTTGTTAAATATAATTTAGTTTGTTCTCAAAGATCGCTTAATTTGTTCTTAAATGTCGCTTATTTTGTTGTTAAATATCGCTTTCGCTGAGTATTAAATGACCGAAAACCTGAGTCACTTTCAGCCGGATGGCCGAAAGTCTAAGTCAATTTTGGCCGAAACCGAAGAAAAACCGCAAGTTAACTTTTCTCTTTCGGCCGCAACCGAAATTAAGCCGAAAGTTTACTTTTCAGTTTCGGCCGAAACCGAAACTTGGCCGAAAGTGATAAAATGGCCACTTTCGGCGCCAAAACCGAAGCCGAAATTCGGTCTCTACTCCTTTAGTTACAAAAATGACTTAATTAGTGATCATTTAGATTTTGTAATAGCTGGGGGAGCATGCTGGTAAATTCGTACATTTAATTTTGAAAGTTGCTCTGATTTATTTAAGAAATTTAGTAGACTTTGATTGGCCTCTATACTTTTTCTGAAAAAAATGATAGGAAAAAATTCTTCTGAGATATACAGATTGGTTGCAAGCTAACCCACTTACAGCACCGTAGTGAGAAAATTCCACTGCTAGACTCTACAAAGATCTAGGCTAACCAATAAGCGCTAAGCTAACCCACTTACAGCATTGTAGTGAGAAAATCCTACTCGTATTCAACTCAACACTTTGTGCTAAGCTAACCTACTTACTGCGCTGTATATATTCATGTGCAGTGAGGAAATCCCTATCAGCCTGCCACATGTCCATCTCATCATATGTAGCTTCTCCATACCTGGAGTCAGACATGTCCGTGTTGCCTCGCCCCAGGTAAAATCTTGACAGTGATAAGAAAACAAATGGAAACATGTCTGCTCACTATTTCACAAGATGTTCTGCTGTTTATTGTTTTGTATTGTCTGCTGAAGAAGGCATCTACTCAAAATGTCAGTTTAGTTGTCCTGTCTTTTGTTTTCAAGCCTAAACATATCTTTTTCTACTATTTATTTATCTCTACTAATGCCAGAGCTTTTAAAGCTTTTAAATCAAAATTTAATGATGATGTAATGTTTAAAGAAAATGTTCAAGTATTTAAATATTTGGACAATGCATCATACACTCACCTGTTATTCTCAGGTGATGGTGTGGCTAGATCAGTCCTAACAGCTGCAGATGTGTCCTCTGCAACTCGTTCATTGTTGACATACAAGCTTAGACCTCGGTCAGGGTGAAAGGAAACTTCCACAAAGAACCACTTGTTTTCCTCAAGGCTTGACGTGGTTGTCTCCCATTTCCTAGTGGAAGTTTCAGCTGAGGCGTGCAGTGCTCCATTCCTAAAGGGGAAAAAAAAATAATTTAACCACTACATTAGCGCAGGGTTTTAAAAAAAAAAAAAACCGAAGAAAGAAAAAAAAAAAAAAAAGACATTTTTGGTATATTTCATTCTCTACCTGATTCGCTTTTTATCTTCTCTATAGATTAACGAATAAGGAAATATATAGTATTGAAATTTGACGTCCCCAATTGTCCAGCGGTATTCCAGAAAAGTTCTAAAATTTTTGTTATGACGTCGATGTGACGTCCTTGGTAATTGAAGGTGGGTGATCATGACATCGACATCATGGGTAATGAAGTGATTAATTGTTATGGTGGATTTTAGTAAAATCAGATCTCCAATAATAAGCTCTTGCACAATTTCTTCTACAAAATTAATAGTTGATTTCAAAAGTAAAAAATGAATTCATCCTCTCGAATTCTGCTCCACACATTATCTCCACCACCCCATTTCTCCTCCTTAGCCTCTAACCTAAACCCCAACTCTTTCCACCCAACCCCAAATGTCCAAAGAAGTAAAGTAACACCATTTTTCTCTAAATATTTAAATAGTATTTTCCAAAATTGTTTCCGTCTTTTTTTTAAAATTTTGTTCATAAAAAATGTATAAAAACTCTTACCACCCACACATCAATTGTTCAAACAGAGCAAGGCAGTTTAGCAACCAGATGTCTTTTAATAACGAGGAAAGAATTTTTTAAAATTATTTTAACCCAAATTTAAAATTAATTATTTAACTTTTGGAACATTTTATTATCACATTGACAGGTAGACATAGATATATATATGTGTGTGTATGTATATATATATATATATATATATATATGTGTGTGTGTGTGGGTACTTACATATATATATATATATAAATTACACCAAATTGAATAATTATTTTACACATTTACAAGGTTACAAGAAAATGGTGTTTAGTGAAGAATACATAATACTTTATATTTTTATGGCAGAACAAACATGGTGCAAAAACTATTTCCAGATAAGTGTTGGCTGTTAAGCTAATACAAAAAATAATAAAATTTAACATTATGTTAGAATTAAAATGAGTTTTTGATTTTAAAAAGTTGATATATATTTACCATTAGTTTTCATCATTATAACAAGGGTTATAATTTTTCTCTGGATACAGTGTACATATAGTTTTGGTTTGTGAAGTTTTTTCAATAATTTTATATTTGTAAGTTTTGTAAAAAAAAATATTTTTTTTTAAAATGTTTAAAAATTGTAAAAAATTGTTCTTCATGGATTATGCTCACCTGTATCTAAGGGTAACACCATTTTTTCCAGTGGACAGAAGATACATGTTATTTCTAAGCTTGTCTGGACGAATCCACATGGAGTAGAGTGAGCCCTGCTGGCAAAGGTCAAGGTTGCCGATGCACTCCGAGGTGTGGTCGTTAAAGTCGACGTAGTCATTGTTGCCATCCAGCTGAAGTGCCCTGCCGACCTTTCCACCAGTCTGAACGGGTGAACCAATCAAATTGATCAGCATCTTGTCATGGAGAAGTCTGCTTCCTCGGACATTCTCAAAGTTAATGTGATAGTTGGGGGGACGTTCTTAGGGAAGAGAAGGAAACAAGGGTAATTTAATAAATGACATATATATAGATACAAAATGTCAATAAAGTAAATGTAATTTAATTACGTTTCAACAAATTTTTAAGCAAAGATTTTTTTGTGTGTTTTTCTCAATCCAATATAATATAGAAATAATTAGAATCTTTAAGGTTGATAAACCATATTATATTTTACTATAAGAAAAGTATGACTAGTCATTTACAACAGAGTAATAATATCAACAAATATTTTGGTTTCTTTTTTATAGCCAAATAAGTTTTGTTTTTTTAACATGTATCCTACAACTAATAGTAATTTATTTTTTCATTTCCATATTAAATTCAACACAATAATAATCATTTTAAAATTATGCATTTCTTTGATCTTAATTAAAATCATAAAATGTTTAACAAAACATAATAATCACCTGTTTGTATAAATCCTATAGACTGAAGCATTTCCCTGGTGCCATAGAAGATATTCATCTCATCCAACTCTGCATTGTCCAGCTGTTCCCTACGTCCACCGTCATTGCTTCGTCCAATAAAAGCTTTCATCTCAGTTGTGATCCGTGGCTCTCGGATGGACCTCTCCCTGATTTGTCTGTCAACTTCCACACCATCCATGTACAGAGAAATGCCTCCACCTTCTGACCAACTGACCTCAACGAAGTACCAGATACCAGTGTTCAGTCCATTGTAGCGGACTTCCCAGGTGTTGCGATCACTCTGTAAGATAAAATAATTTACTTTCCAAAACCACAAACCAACTGTTCCTTAAATTCTTAAAATATCTTTTTAGTTTGTCAAAAAGTTATTTCAAATTTTCAGCCAGTTAGAGCAACTGTACCACACTTAACCTAACAGATGAGAGGTAGCATATTTGAATTATGTATGGGAATATCGGGTACAATAGAATCATCAGCCCAGCTATTCTGTTAAGTAAATACATATTTAAAAAATCTCAGAAGTTGGACGATGGAAGCTAACTTGGTTTCAAATTTTTAAACACCCAAACCCAGAAGTTAAACGATGTCAGCTAATTTGGTTTCAGACAGATTTTTAAAAAACTGTTGTCTGGGAACGCAATCCAAACTTGCACACAAACTTCAATCTCGGAGTGAAACAAAAGGCTGAGACAATAATGAAACCAGCTTCAAGCCAAACTGACAACTTTTCATCAAATAAAAACATGTGCTTTGGAACCCAAGTTAAGATTATTTTGTCAATTGACCTGTGCAGATGCGGCCAGTTGAGAACCTGCTTGAAAGATTTCCATGCCATGAGGAGAGCTAAAGATGAAGCTACGCTCAGAATCCAAACGTTTGAACCTGTGTAAATGTATGAAAATGTAACATTAGCTGAAATTATTTTTGTTACAAGGTTTGTTAACATTTTTATTGTAACATTTGCTTTAACTTCTTTACATTAACATTTTTCCTTAACTTGACACTATTTTTTAATTTAAATAAAAAATTTAATTTTTAATTTAATGAGTTCAACAAAAGAGCAACAACAAAAAAATTGTTTTAATTTAGTGAATATAACAAGTTTGCTTGCATTTATTACTTTGAATGACAGGCAGTCCCTTTGTTTTACACAAACATCATCTCTATGTTTTACACAAGCATCATCCCTAGAGACAATATCCAAATAGAGATGAATAAGACAGAATTCAGACACTTACATAATGAAGAAGGAAATATAAAATCCATTTTTGCACTTTTCAAAATCACCAAGGCATTTCTTGGAGGCATCGCCTAAGTCAATGTACTCCCCACGGGGCGTGAAGCTCACTGCTTGGCCGATTCTCCCTGGGACTGTTGGCAGGGTGCCAAATACCCTTGCTTCACCACCATCCATTTCTAGCTTGTCCCCCGTGACTCTGTCCATGGGAAGGTAATAGCGGAATGCTGGCCCTTGATTGAGAAATTCAAGAAGACATATTTACATTTGGCTCATCTGGTTATGACCTACTTAGATTTCATGAATATATACTTAGAAACAATGCAACTATCATAATGTCAAATTTCCTAGCAAATAACATCAAACTTAAATCAGTGGTGTTCAACCTGTGGGTCAGGACAGGATCTCAAAGGGTTGCAGGGTCACATAATAACAAAATTCTTCACATGGGTCTCTATTTCAGTAATATTTACAGTAAGTTAGTTTCTCTATGTCAAATATTTACAGTAAGTTAGTTCTACATTAGGTGGTCAACAAAAGTTTGATTATTTTTAAAAAAAACAGTATTTCTCTGGAGATACTTGCCATTGCTTTTTAGTTTTAAAAAATGTAAACATTGGTGTATATAATAAAACGTTTAGTTGGGATGTATATGAACACTTTTAAAGTCTACTGGCCTAGATTTGGAATATAGCTACATTACTTTTCTTCTTTGACCATTTTTCTCAGATCTTGCTGAAACTTTTGAATAATTAAATTTTTGAAAATTAAAAAATAATTTGAAGACTGCTGGTGTAGATTTTGTTATAATGATCTTTCTCTCTGACCTTCTTCTCTCATGTCATGCTGGGACTTGAAACTTGAGATGAAATGGAAGTCATCTACAAGCATAAGTCCCAGGCTGCCGGTGCCAGTGCGATCGTTGGAACGTCCAATCACAAAATCCTTGTACTGGCCCCCATCAGGGGACGCTGCTGTCTGCCTAGCAGCCTGGTGATGGGCCACCTGGGCACCATTGATGTAAAGGTGTAGACCTGGATTGACAAGTTATTACAAAAATTTATTTTGTTATAAAAATTATAAGCAATTCTCTTTCATCTAAACTGTTTATTAATAAGAATAACAGAAGATCAGTTGGTAGAGTGAATAAAGAGAAGATCAGTTGGTAGAGTGAATAAAGAACAAACTATTTTAAAATAATATTCCAATACCTTGAAATATTTAAACTTGCACTCAATAACAAAAAATAGATGAATAACCAACCACGGGAATAACATGGGCGGGAGAAGTGGGAACCGGTTTTAGGAGATGATTGGGGGGGGGTGGGGGGAGGAGGCTATTGGGCTTAGGTTAGGGTTAGGTGTGATTGTGACATGGTAGGGAGGGTGAGATGCTATTGGGTAGGGGGGGAGGGTGAGATGCTATTGGGTAGGGGGGGGGTGAGATGCTATTGGGTAGGGGTGAGTTTAGGAGAAGTGTCAGGGGATTAAGAGCAGGGGTGAGTGAGGGATTATTGGTTAGGTGTGAGGGTCTGAGTGGGAGTGGGTAAGAGGTGAAATAAAATGTTTTTTGGGCAGAGGGGAATGGGGAGATGTAAGAGGTATTCTGGTATTTTGGCAGGGTAAAGTGGAGGGCAGGGGAGGGTGAAGGGTGATAAAAAAAGGAGCCAGATTGATCATTGGTCATTACTATATACAAGAAGAAGAAGGAAAAATAAGATCAATTTGTGAATTTAGAGACCTCTTGTATAAGTTGAGATACAATGTATATTTTTAACAGATTAGTTACTGCCATAAGTTGAGATACAATGTATATTTTTAACAGATTAGTTAGTGCCATAAGTTGAGATACAATGTATATTTTTAACAGATTAGTTGCCGCTGCCATAAGTTGAGATACAATGTATATTTTTAAAAGATTAGTTACTGCCATAAGTTGAGATACAATGTTTATTTTTAACAGATTAGTTACTGCCATAAGTTGAGATACAATGTATATTTTTAACAGATTAGTTAGTGCCATAAGTTGAGATACAATGTATATTTTTAAAAGATTAGTTACTGCCATAAGTTGAGATACAATGAATATTTTTAACAGATTAGTTACTGCCATAAGTTGAGATACAATGTATATTTTTAACAGATTAGTTACTGCCATAAGTTGAGATTCAATGTTTATTTTTAACAGATTAGTTACTGCCATAAGTTGAGATACAATGTATATTTTTAACAGATTAGTTACTGCCATTGCAGCTGTTGGTAAACTAAAGAGATTTGTAAAAGTACATATTTATTATAAACCTTTATCTTTGGCCCAGGAGGCAGCCACGTGGTACCATATCCAAGGTAAAACATCTTTGCCCAGAACCTTCCATTCCTTGCCGTCTTTGGATTTGAAGACAAACTCCAGGCCTCTCTTGGAGTAGCTCATGGCGATCCCATGTCCATCAGCACTGTGGCCACCGTTGGACATGTAGACAGCTTTCTGGTCAGTGGGGGACTGGAACTGAACCCAGAGACCTACATAGTAGCCTGTGATAGAAAGATGTGATAATGATTATGAAGAGGGAGCATTTCACTGTGATCATAGGGGAAAATTCCAATTATGACAAAATCTTCTTGATTTATTAACCAGAAAATAAAAATATTTTCAAAGCATCCAAACTGACAGTAAAGGAATCTTGCTTAACACATAAGGTGGTAACGATTGGAAACATCTGCTTAATCGGTGCTTCTCAAAGTGGTGGTCATTGGATAAAAGACTCGTTGCCCGTTTTGCTGAAGGTTAACACTATAAAATTAAAAATGATTTTTTAAAATTTAAATAATTGGTTCTCAATTCGTGCTACATTGTGGATAGATTCATCATGGTCCCTCACTCTGAAGAGTTTGGGAAGCACTGCCCTACTGAAGCACTATTATGATAACATCTCAGTGGGGCAACCTAAAAGCACTCAACTTTCTCTCTGGATTAGTACCTGTCGGACAATGGGCAAGGTCACCAAAACATTCAGTTTTGTGGTCGGGACCGCTCACACGAATCCACTGCGATCGGCCGTCTAGCTTCAGCGCCATCTCGTGGACACCCTGGACCAGCTCGGGATTACCGTACACCCTGGAGGCCAGACCTGAAGGATTTTGGATCAGATCCCCGTCAATGATGTCCATTGGTAGAATGTAGCTGGCCAGCAAATCTGTAACAACAACAAAAATAATTGATGGACACCAAAGAGAATGACCTGGCAATAAGAACAATAATAAAGTTGAACTTCAAAGTTTACTGCTCAGACCACTCAAGTATAATCCCTCAGTGGTCCCCAAATGTTCAGTAGTAGAGGGTCCCAGTGATTCACTGTTGGGACAGGTACACAAGTTAGATACCGGTAATAAAGATTTAAAAAGACATTAGTGAGTGCTCCTAAAAAAACACATTTTGTTGAGAGTAATCCAGTATTTTTTGTTGGCGTTGGGAGGAGTGCAGAATTTTTGTTGGGAGGAATGTGTTATTTTTGTTGGGAGGAATGTGTTATTTTTGTTGGGAGGAATGTGTTATTTTTGTTGGGAGGAATGTGTTATTTTTGTTGGGAGGAATGCAGTATTTTTATTGGGAGGAAAGCATAGTTTTTGTTGGGAGAAAATTTGCCTTTTTGGGAGGATTGGGGTGTTTTTGTTGGGAGGAATGCGGTATATTTGTTGGGAAGATTGCGTTAATTTTGTTGGGAGGAATGTGGTAATTTTTATGGGAGGAATGCCGTATTTTTGTTGAGAGGATTGCAGTAATTTTGTTGGGAGGAATGTGGTAATTTTGTTGAGAGGAATATGGTAATTTTGTTGAGAGGAATGTGGTAATTTTGTTGAGAGGAATGTGGTAATTTTGTTGAGAGAAATGTGGTAATTTTGTTGAGAAGATTGCTGTATTTTTGTTGGGAGGACTGTGGTAATTTTGTTGGGAGGAATGCATAACTTTTTTGGAGAGGAATGCGGTACTTATGTTGGGAAGAATGCTGTATTTTTGGGGGGAGGAATGTTGTATTTTTGTTGGGAGGATTGCGATATTCTTGTTGGGAGGATTGCTGCATTTTTGTTGAGAGGAATGGGGCATAGTTGGGAGGAATGCATACATTTTGTTGGGAGGAATGCGGTATTTGTGTTGAGAGGATTGCGATATTTTTGTTAAGAGAAATGTGGTAATTTTGTTGGGAGGAATGCATAACTTTTGTTGGAAGGAATGCGGTACTTTTGTTGTGAAGAATGCTGTATTTTTGTTGGGAGGAATGTGGTATTTTTTTGGAGAGAATTGCGGTATTTTGTTGAGAGGACCGGTTCTGTCTACTTGTGTCGTGTATGTGCTTATGTCGTTATGTGTCTGTGTAGACCTATATCTCTATTGAGTTATGTTGCAGTATTGATGAGAAAATATTTTATCTTCAGTGTCCCCATTAAGTTGAATAAACCACTTTCGCTAGGGAAAAGGGGAGGAGTGGTCAGCCATAAACCACTTTCACTGGGGAAAAGGGGAGGAGCGGTCAGCAATAAGCCACTTTCACTGGAGGAAAAGAGGGGGAGCGGTCAGCAATAAACCCTTTTTCACTGGGCAAAATGATAGATGCGGTAAGCCTGGGCCTCAGATTGCTACATACACAAACTGGGATACAGATACAAATTGGGATAGAGATACAAACTGGGTTACATATACTAACTGTGACACATATAGAAACTGGGACACATAGAAACTGGGACACATATAGAAGCTTGGATAAAGATACAAACTGAGATACAGATACAAACTGGGATACGGATAAAAACTGCGATACTCGATACAGATACACAATTCTCAGGTTACAAGTGTGCTCTGTAGGACATGTAGAGAAGAGGTGATCAATTCTCTCCTGCATAAAATGCCAATGAACTTTCCTTAACTTGAACAAGATATTCTCATGGCTTTAATTCACAATTAGATGATATACATTTAGAGATTTGAAACTACTTGATTGAGGGATCCCCAATTAAAGAGTTGTTGGTGGGGGAGAAGGTAGGTGAGGGAAGAGAAGGTAGGTGGGGGAAGAGAAGGTGGGGTGAGGAAGAGAAGGTAGGTGGGGGCGAGAAGGCGGGTGAGGGAAATAATGGGGTGGGGGGGTGGGGGTGGTGAAAATGCGGGGTGGGGTTGTTAAGGCTAAACAAATGGGCCCCCTTGTTGATTCTCTGGGTCCATGTGCAGTGATTGATGTGAAAAGTCGATGGGTAGGTTTTTAAAATAACAATTTTTAAGAGGGATTTATTTCTAATTCAAACATGATTGGGGCACGAAATGTCACGTAATGCTAAATGAAGACGTGAATATGAAGTATGAAGAATATATTGTTGCCGGAGAAGCAGGAATGTATGTGATAGAAGATCAGTCTATGATTATATGAGGATGTGTACAGTACTCGCGGGGAGTTCAAATAAGTGGTCAAAGATAAGCATACATATAAAAATAGGTGTTTTTGAGTTTCTTGGGGTGATTAACGGCAAAAAGGGGGGGGGGGGAAGGGGGGTTTACGGGAAAAGGGGGGGGGGGAAGGTGTGTGTCATATTGACGCTTCAGTGGTGAAATGTCGGATTCCCGATAAAGCAACTACTGCGTTGGTATTTCCATTTGGTCAAGAAGATTTTTAGGAGTCACGCGTTGTGTTGCGGTGACGCGGCCGTTTCACTTTGTGTGTTTAGAGTTAGTACATACAGGAATACAACAACAGAGGAGCACCAGGAAATCTATTGCTTGTTTGTGTCCAAAAGGGGTTCTAACTTACTTCATAGGTGCTCGCGTCATACCAGAACGTACAAATAAATCGTCACTATTGTATCCTTAAGATCAACTGACCAATACATAGAACAGTAAATTAATTACTTCATTTTCCCAACAATAAAAACCCAATATCGGGTTATTACGAGGCATTCCAATTAAATCTAGTTAATAGCATGTTTACAATAAACGCCGATAGTTTTCTTACTCAGTTCATTCTACTGCAGTTGTAGTAAATTGTAGCCCCCAAAAACAACAACCATAGGGACACGGCATTAGACAATCAACTTTATAGACACACGACATTAGACAATCAACTTATTTACAAGCACAAGGCATTAGACAATCAACTTATTTACAAGCACAATGCATTAGACAATCAACTTATACTAAGACTAAGGCACTCAGCGTTAGACAATCATCTTGAAAAATTGATCAAATAACATCTCAAGACTAAGAGCGGCGACAAATCTCCCATTGCTAAACCCATATTAAGCCATTAAGCGTAGAGTGATATCTAAAATCCGATCCACACCAGAGCTCCTCAAATATAGGACCCCTGGGTGTGTGAATAATTGAACAAAATCACTTACAAAAGGCGAAATAAAAACTGAAATTATTTATTAGAGAGTTGAAGACCAAATATAAGAAATTTCACATGAGGGGATTACCTTTGAGGGTACACTGATGACACAGTTTGGGCACCACTGTTCTCACCACCGCCTTTTAAAAAAAAAGGTCATCCAGACCGCGCTTCGATCCTTAATTAGGAATGAAGCGTGTTTTTGAAACGAACTTTATTATTCTTCTTATTATTATTATTAGTTTCTCAATAGAGATGT
Organism: Lymnaea stagnalis; assembly: GCA_964033795.1. NCBI lineage: Eukaryota > Metazoa > Mollusca > Gastropoda > Lymnaeidae > Lymnaea > Lymnaea stagnalis. The sequence continues at coordinate 142,574 of CAXITT010001032.1, forward strand.
CTTTGCAAAGATCGCTCTAAAGGGGAATATGATAATGAATTGTGGTTTTGATGAAGTGGGCAAAAGACGTCATGACATTTGATTATTCTTATGTGCTTTTACTCTTGTGTTTGCTGATGAAGGCTTTAGTCAACGAGTTATTTTTATTGTCTTTTGTCGTCACTCAGGATTTCAAATACCAAGTCATTGACTATTTATTCAATTTCATTTAAGGGTTTCAATACCTTGATTTCCGTCTACTGCATTAACATTTGTGTACATGCAGCAACTTGGTGAAGAGGGAGGTCATGACCTCACATTCATATTGTTTACTACATTAACATTTGTCTTATGTACATGCAGCAACTTGGTGAGGAAGGAGGTCATAACCTCACATTCATATTGTCTACTACATTAACATTTGTCTTATGTACATGCAGCAACTTGGTGAGGAAGGAGGTCATAACCTCACATTCATATTGTCTACTACATTAACATTTGTCTTATGTACATGCAGCAACTTGGTGAGGAGGGAGGTCATGACCTCACATTCATATTGTCTACTACATTAACATTTGTCTTATGTACATGCAGCAACTTGGTGAGGAGGGAGGTCATGACCTCACATTCATTTTGTCTACTACATTAACATTTGTCTTATGTACATGCAGCAACTTGGTGAGGAGGGAGGTCATGACCTCACAATTATAAGGGACTTACATTTTTTAACAGGTACGTATGCATAAGAACAGATCAACTCATGATAATTTAAGTATCAAAAGAGAAGGAAAAAATAATAACCTAAAGCAATAATGAATTATCTCTCTATTTTACAGTTGATATTTTTTTAACATTTGAATTTGATCAGCTTTTATAACTTGAATTTATAATTTGTGTAAAATCTGCTGGTCTCAAAACGTCAAGTGGCCAGGAATTATCTCCAAGTCTGGGGACAATGCAAATGACATATTTTTCCTGTTTGCTTCTGAGAAATAGTTTAGTGGATGTCTTGTGTTTCAATTGTTCTAGTTTTAAAATGTTATTCTTACTAAGACAATAGTTGTCTTTGTGCTGTAAAGTGAATATGTACATTGTAAGAAAGAGAAACCAACAAACAAAGAAAGAAAGGAACAAACCAAAACTAAAAATCCATTTCTTTGGATCAATCAAAGAGTATTGTCTTATCCTAATATTTGGATGGACTAGGAGCTGCTCTCTTCACGCCCCACACGCCAGTCCTACAAACACTGAAAGAAAGAAGCGAAGGTAACCAGTCCTACCCTGATAGCGCCCACTTGTTGGTGGCCATTCATCATTCAGAAATACTTAATGTACTATACAGCTTATTTCAGGGATTGTCTTACTATAAACATCTACACCTACTCCTTGTCCTGTCAGTTTAATTTAATATGCCTTTTAATATGCCCAGTAGGAATTCGGTACAGATTTCTTTGATAAAAAGCCACTCATTTTCAAGCAATCCCGCTATAACGCATGCCCTAACATAAGACTCGTTAGCATTGATGACAAGACTATGTTTGAGTAGACAGTGCATCGAGTTAAGCTGTCGTTCGGTTTAATGACTTGGCGACGTAGATCAAGACAGCCTCACGCGGGGTGTGATGACACTTGTGGGGGCGAGGATTATTCAAGTGCCTCACCATTTTCAAAGGTTCTAGCACCTGAATCTCTATACCCCTCTTTATCTCAAAAGAGAAATAAAAAATGAGATGAAGGAGAGATATCTGCAAGAGCCCTGCTTCCTACGGTTGATGTGAATCGATGAATTCAATTTGTCAACTTTCAACTAATTTAAATGACCGGTGGTACCAACTCTCGAGGAGTTATTGTGGCAAATCAAAATGGTTGTGACAACAACACAAAAGAACACAAGACGTGTCAACATAATAAAAATAACTTAATACAAGCACTCCTGGCTCAAGAAATGGAGGAATAAGTTGAAATCATCTTCAGTTTTTTTTTCTTTTTTCGTGTTGGGGTGGGAGGGTGAGGGGTGGGGTGTTAAAGTTGTTTTTTTAATTCGTTAAAACACTGTGTTTTATGACTTGAGAGTCCCTGGCATTCCGCAGGGTGCAGCAATTAGCTGGATTCATTGTCCCGAAAGCTATTGTCGTTGTAGAGACTGGCGGACTCGTACACCCGTGACACATACTGACATCGGGGCAATCTTCAAATTCGTGTGCGTCTTTAACTTAAAGTTCTTCTTCCTGACTCTCAGGTGACCCGCCCTTTCCTTGACCAGCCCTTTCCTTCTCGCCACTCGCTACCATATCCCTGACGTCCTCATCCTGCCTCTCATCTGACCAGCCCTTTCCTTCTCGCCACTCGCTACCATATCCCTGACGTCCTCATCCTGCCTCTCATCTGACCAGCCCTTTCCTTCTCGCCACTCGCTACCATATCCCTGACGTCCTCATCCTGCCTCTCATCTGACCAGCCCTTTCCTTCTCGCCACTCGCTACCATATCCCTGACGTCCTCATCCTGCCTCTCATCTGACCAGCCCTTTCCTTGACCAGCCCTTGCCTTCTCGCCACTCGCTACCATATCCCTGACGTCCTCATCCTGGCTCTGATCTGACCAGCCCTTTCCTTCTCGCCACCCACTACCATATCCCTGACGTCCACATCCTGCCTCTCATCTGACCAGCCCTTTCCTTGACCAGCCCTTTCCTTCTCGCCACCCGCTACCATATCCCTGACGTCCTCATCCTGTCTCTCATCTGACCAGCCCTTTCCTTGACCAGCCCTTTCCTTCTCGCCACCCACTACCATATCCCTGACGTCCTCATCCTGCCTCTCATGTGACCAGCCCTTTCCTTGACCAGCCCTTTCCTTCTCGCCACCTGCTACCATATCCCTGACGTCCTTATCTTTGTCTGCATTTTTGTTAATCCCTAAAATTGGTCAGTAGGTTTGAAGATTTCACTCAACTCAATTGATCATACAAAATCCTTAAGCAGTCCACCCCACAACTCCCCTCCCACACCCCAAAAATTGTTTATTATTTTTAAGTCAACTGTTCTTGGTCGATCGGCATTAAGATGCTAATTAAATATTTAGCAGGCGGAACACTAGGGGCACGTGCATGTCTTAATAAAACTCTTCAATAAAAGACTCATATTCCTGAAAGAAATCGATTTTATGCAAATTACTATTGTATATATTTCATTTTTTACTGTCAGATTGGAAAATACAAGATTAGATACGAAATTTGGCTACAGAAAACAATGTGTCCCATTTTGAAACTTTAACATTTTCTTTAACTGAGAACCACTGACAGATGAATTAAGGACCACGTAATTTGTGTAACAAAAACAACAAGCACTCTGTAACCAGAACACTAGACACCGGGCACTGAGAACCACTGGCACCATGCTCTGAGAACCACTCGCACCATGCTCTGAGAACCATTGGCACTACTCCTGCTATCCGTTTGCAAGAGACATACTACAAGAGTTCTTTCCCCGCATACCGATTAAGATCTTCCAACATTTTGTGTAAGTACAACAAGAAGCAGGTCTATACGCTACTGGATAAACTACTTCACCCAACTTCAGCCTAAATAACACTAAGGTGTTAGCAGACTTTCTAAACTGGTGTTTCCCCGTGCCCAGGCGAACTATGAGACGAAATTTTGTGAGACCCACTTTTAATGTATCTGTGAAATACTCTTGAGGCCAAGTGATCCTGTGGTGAAGTGGGCTTTTGTGTTGGTCTGTCTAAGAGTGATTTGTACAGGTATCATCAAACATTGTACGTCAATTGTCTTTTATTTTAAACTAGCGAGTGTCCGGCATGCGTTGCAATGCCTCTCAAAGAAAGAAAGTGTTTGCATTTTAATTATGTCTCTTCAAGAGCTTTTAAATACATAAAGTTTTTCTTTCTTTTTCCGTCTGGTACATACACGAATAAATCAGAAGGTTTTCCGACGCGAGAGCAGGCCACATACATCTGTCCATGGGAGTGGGATGGGTTTTACACATTTAGTTCGCAAACTTGTAGCGATTGTCCCTGTGCTTTGTAGATGGTCATTGCAAACGCTGTCGCACCGTAAAATGCAGACGTTTCAATTCAAATGGCATCATTGGGATGCGTGACAACAGTACATCAGCTCCTTTAAATTTTCCATTTAAAATAGTAGCTTCAGCTTCAATGGTATGTTTCATTATGTTTTTCATTGAAACTTGTTACCGTTGTAAAGTCGTGGCTGATTTTTTTTTCAATATATAATTCTGTAATACAATATGAGTTGTTCTGGAACCAATTTCGGAAGATTCATCCAAACATATATACCTAAATCTTGGATATCAAAATGCGTTTCTCGTTTCAAATCACGATTGAAAAGCTTGTTTGCAGATCGATTCAGACAAGTCATTCCCAACACCACCAGTGCTTTGTTAGAGATTGCCAAGCACATGTCCACAATCGAAACCAATGCCTCATTATACACTTTTGGTGTAAATTTAATGTCCGGATTTTGAATCTTTGCACGCAAACGATGTAGGATATCTTCACTCCTGTAGTCTTTGTATTTCTCCCAAAGATCTTTTGGATTGGATGGGAAGCAAGTTATCAATATGATTGCAAACAAAGTGCATATTTGCTGTGTTTGGGCAATATTCGATGCATCAGAGATACCAACGTTGATGATAGCTCCGGTGGTGAATGTAATTCTGACAATTTCACTTTCCCACCCGCGCAGCAAATTCCCGGTGTTTCATTCTTAAACTTGAGGGCACTGCAATACACGCATATTTGATCCATTTTTCCAATAACCACACTTGGATGAAGACTGTAATCATAATTAGCATCGTAATGGAATGCACTAAGATTTAATTCAGCGTGCAGTGTTCGTCTGGATCGAGCAGTGCGTACTCTATGGGAATCCAGTCTTGTTTCTCGTTGCTCCACTGGTTCAGACGAACGGGTTTGAGCATTGCGTACTCGAGTGGTTTCTTGTCTTGCTTTCTTTTGCTCGACTGTATCAGATGAACGGGTTTGAGCAGTGCGTACTCGATCGGTTTCTTGTCTTGCTTGTCTTTGCTCGACTGTTTCAGATGAACGGGTTTGAGCATTGTGTACTCGAGCAGTTTCCAATCTATTTTCTCGTTGCTTGAATGTTTCCGAAGCGCGTGATGATTTTTCTTTCGTGCTTGAGGTGTAGAAAAACCAATAGCTTTTCGTTTGGGTGGCATAATTGATTTGACAGCGAATTTATTGCTTTGTGGCGAATATTACAAATGCATGTGATATATGTTCTTATCAATGGTATTTCACAATTAACACAACTTGTTAGGTCACACACAAAATGAGATGTCGCTGTTTGTATTTGATTCAGTTAATTTACAATATTGCTAACTTTAATAATTTTCACACGTTAGGCTCTTCCATCTCAATACTCGAAAACCTCGCACAATAGGTACGTTCATTGTTGGCAGGAGAGTTCCAGTTGCATAGCTTCACATTCAATGGGAGTCGCTTAGTCACTTCCTTGTTTGGTCACGTGATGAGAGTAAGCCATCACTAGGCTGCTACACACAACAAAAGATACTTCATCAGTGCTTCCCCAATGTCCTGTTACTTAAAAATTTTACCTTTCGAAATATTATGGAATACACGCGTTTTTTAAATGAAATACATAAATGTGACAATAAATATACGTCAGTTATGATTAAAGGAAGAAAGTTATTTCAAGAAAAATTTGTGAGCGATATTCGATGGGAACTATCACTACTATCATCGGCAGGCTGTTGTTGAGCTCCGTGCGTGTCCATGACATCATTTGCGTGTTTATTCAATATTTGTGCAGGAGTCATTCCCCTTTGTTTATTTTATTGTTAATTTTCATTGGACGAAATGTCGGCATACCGATGACGTCATTTGCATGTTTATTCAATATTGGTGCAGCAAAGGAATATTTTAATAAGCGGTTGGAACAAGATTTCATGTGAATAATTAACGAAGGTCCACTTTGTCAAGCCATTGTCTTAAATTTTCTTTATTCTTAAGCGGAAACTTATGCAGACTTATACCGCTGTCCTTAACTTGACTGTTTGAACAGCCAAAAGACGAACATTGCCTAGGCATCTTGAATTACTAGTTGTAGTGTGTAACGGGCTACTGTTGTCAAGCACTAGTGTGTTGTATCCATCCTACCGGAAGTGTTACTCGCTTTTACTCTCTTCACGTGACAAATCAATCGACTAAGCGACTCTCATTGGGTGAATTAATATGCCATAAATATCCACCTTTTAATTAGATACCATAACTTGAATTTTTAAGGTGTGTCTTGCATCGCAATAAAGTTTAAACTAATGCAGTTGTTTTGAATTCTTTTTAAAAAAAAGGTCTTACAGAAGCATCAAAAGAAGAATCTTTTTATAAAACATTCAAAAGCAGGTTGAAGGGTTCCATAAATGTCAAATTTTGGTAATACATCAAACTGCTATTAAGGACACACAAAACAAAAGTAACTATTTAAATAAATGTCTCACACACAAACTGAGCTCTCAACAACGAAAGTACATAACTGAAGACTTGCTTTTGCATGCCCTTCCTGTTGTGTGCAAAAACATATTAAGTATAAGAAATATTAAAGAGTAGTCAAACTATACAACACTCTTAAGTATTTTTCAATGAACAGCGAACAGCATATTTTATTTAGCTCAACCCTTAAATATCCTCACTGCGCAATATTAAAATATTGAAAAGTCAATGCAAAAAGATGGAAATCTTTAAAATAGGCTATTTCAAACATTTATAATTCTTAAAAAATACTGTAGTCAACTCTTTAGATTACAACACTGTAGCTACAGAATTTAGTACCTGTAAAGGGTGTAGCAAGAGTTTGTGGCACCCAGAGCAGTCAGTTGAATATCACCCAACATTCAGGGAAATACAATCATCGAACATACTTAGAGAGTTAGTGGAAACAAAGGGTGAAAAGGGTAGGGGGGAATGGTGCTTCCATGAGGACTTTAATTATAAACATACCAGATGATGGGAAGGTAGAGGAAAAACCAACTTGATAGGGTCAGCTTGGGGAAACTTACAAGGAGGGTAAGTGGTCAATGGGGTAAGAATAAACATATAGTATATAAAGGGAGCAATGGGAGTAAGGGTTGTACAATACCATCAAGCTTTAGGGGGTTGGGGGAGTTAAGGCCGGTAAAGGAAGAATGTAGCTTGTGATGAAAGCATGGTAAAAACTAACAGAGGCGGGAGACAAAGCCAGGGGAACAGGCAAGGAAAGGAGTAGTAAAACGGAGGTGGGTGGTAGGGTAGGGCTAACGGGGGGGGAGGGTACATATGGAAAGTTTAGGGGTAAGTTAGAAAATGTATGCATTACTTCATCAAAACAGATCAAAAGAAACACCACAAAAAACTAAAGAAAACTTAGAGGTTTTAGATTAAAGCTGTTAAAACTTTGGTAGTTTTATTATTTAAAAACTCCTTTTATTTCAATACAAACAGTATGTCATAAATTATTTGTCACCTGGTCACAATTAGTCCAGATGATCAATCTCTCATGTAATATTATTACATTTTCTTCTTTTAGGTGTCTTATCTTCAGACGAAATTGTTAAAGAAATACAAATCCTTTTTGCTGCAGAAAACTACAAATGATGTATCCCCTCCTCCTACAAAAGTGCTTCCTTTGTCCCACATTTCAACCACACCCCCTCAAACACTGATGATACTAATACATTCATCTCAAAATTGGTGATTCTCATTTGACTGCCAAACACCACACTAGAAGATTGAGCTATTGAAACATGCATAAACTCTAGATGGGCTGCCAGCACAATCCATGTACATACATCCCAACATGATGGACCAATACACCAAACAGTCACATACATCAAAATTGGAATCTACATCAAAGAGCATCTAACGCACAACACTGAAAATTACATCAAGTTTCATATGGGGCACATCAGGAGGAAAGGAAAAGTACATTCATTTTTTTCAATAATTTGTTTAAACTCATAAAATTAAAATTAACAATGAAAATCGTTTTAATAATGAAAGAAAAAATGATAAAATGCACACATTTTACTACAAGCATTCAGAGCATCAATATAGCAGTCCTCTTTGAAGTTTCTGTACAAGGTTGAACACAGTCATGTAGTAGCAACAGTCAATGCACTAACATTAAGATGCTGATAGAATGTTTTTCATAGACATTACACAGATTATCAAAACAGTCAATGCAATAACAGTAACCTGATAGCTTGCTTTCTACGACGCTTGTTTAGATCAATCAAATTAAATCTAATGTTTCCCCAATAATCTGGACACTTCATATAGCCTGTCATAAGTGTTTTACTCATAACACAATGAACAAATTAACCACCTGTGATTACCATACTGGATAAATTATGGGTTACACCATTACTCATTACTAACAAATACTAAATCAAAAATGACTAAAGAAAAAAAATGTAGTACTTATTTTTTTATCATATGATTGTCACACTAATTAACAGAGGTAAGTCGTAATACTGGTATTTTGAATAAAGTCCACTGTCACATCCAGTTAGAGGAGTCAAACTTACAAGAGCATTGGTACATGCCAGAGCAGGACACCCATATTTCAAGCGTCACAATTAAAAGTCTTAACAAAGATCCAGTCAAGATAAACAACAGAAATCAATTCTTAAATCATTTTGCTTGCCAGATGTAGGTTTAAAGAAAGAAAGATCAAATAAACAATTCAGAGTCCACAAAATCAGTAGGTTCTTCATAGTTTTTCTTCACTAGACAACCAAAAAGAAAAAAAAGTTAGTTATATTAAGTTCTGAGGGCGTAAATAGCATTCTTCTTCCATCTCAAAAAGCCCCCCCCCCCCTCTAAGAGTCTACTTGCCTTTCGATAGCACATTAACATTAATGTGTCCTACATAAAGGACATTTATAACAAACCATTACATTAATTATCAATGTAGATTTTTTATTTTACAAAAAAATAGTATTATACAGGACATGAAGGTAACCATCACAGCCATTGGTTCAAATAGCGCGACTAAGAATGGGCAAACTCTTTGCTTTGCTGTCGGCCAGACATACATGTAAAGTGTATCAATAAATCAAAATTTATAATTTTTAAATGAAAAAAATTATTCCAAAATGCATCTTTTATTTTTTATGTTTCTGATTATTTTCAACCTCAAAGTTGTCAGCACATTGTAAATTTAAAGTTCATTGTTAAAATATCTTGTCCATTACAAAAATTAATTGGTTGGTTATCAACAAATTTAAGTTTAAAATAAATCTTTTAAAGAAGAAATTTAACAGGGGAAACAAGTACAAACCTTAAGAAATCAACAGCAAAATTACATATTTACTTGGCCACTGGCATCTAACAAGTAATATTGTCAATTAAATGTGCTAAAAGAATAGCAATCACAAACAATAAGCTTTAACTTGATGTTTAAATCTAAGATCCCTTCATTAGATTGGATTTTGATAAACTAAAAAGCTGAAATTTGGCTACAGCTTCAAATCACAGTAAATGTTCATGTATTAATACTTCAAACATTTATGTTACACCATTAAAGATATCATCACCTTTACTGTTAAACCACCAATAAAATGATGCCTCCAACAGAGGGTATATAATTCATGTCAAACTTAGGTAACATATATTTATTAATATGCCTTTGATATAAACTTAATTTATTGTTTCTCGGTGAAAATATGCAATGTTGGAAACTACTAATACAAAGATGAAATGTAATATTTTTCATGTGGACTCTCTAAATTAAAATATAGTCATATTCTCATTTTTTTTTAAAAGTCTGTATTTCCCTAATATGATTTTTGACTTGACAAAAAGCTTCAGATGATCCTGTCTCAGCATAAAATAAATCCCTCAAAACAACGTTATTTATACTGACTTGTTTGGTTTTGATTCAGGATAAGCAACATTAGCAAGTCATAGAAATTAATGATTTGTAGAATGACCACCTGGATTATACAGTCCTGTCCAGGATGGATTATCCTGTCCACCATGGGTTAGTTGGTGCCTCCAAAATAATGAATACTTTGAGTGGCTACCCAGCAAGTCACAGGGTAGAATGGCTGGCTTGAACACAGGGCTATGTGTATTGGCTCTGCAGTTTCAAGTACTAAAAAAAACACATGAAGCCATTTTAAATAATTACAATACCAATGGAATTACTTAAATGGGTAAGCAGCAAAAAATAATTTATGCAATACAGTACATCTCAGTCATCTTTACTAACTTTAATAAAGGAACCATAAATTTAACAGAGTACCGTAATCCACAATTATTGCACTTTAATTAGAAAGTATCTTCATAAACATGTTGAAATTGTTTAAAAGTATAGTGAACTATTGACAAAATTTAATTTAAGTAATAAAAATCTATTTGATTCATAACATCTTTACCTGGATAACTAGGGAAGGCCCACGTGCTACAATATCGGCAGGAATCTGACTAAGTGGGCAGTTCTCTATGGACATAATTTGTAGAGTGCTACAGTAGGCTAGTTCACTAGGCAAACTGTGCAGCTCTTGGTTGTCATTGATATATAGAGACTCCAAATTGGCAAGAGCACCTGATTGTGGAATAGTAGATTATTATTAACAAACACAGGAAATGATAAACAGATAGAATTAGTCCTATACGACTGCCTTGTTTATTTTATTCTTGCTTAAAATTTTTGATGTATACACACTTGTATGCCAAAGCAAAGGGGATATAATAACTACATTGAAAAAATATGAAAATTCGTCATTGTTTAAAATTTTCCCTAAGTAAAAAAAAAATTTAAATAAAATAATCCTCGAAAGAGATGTTACATACAGAATAACTTTTCAAATATAATATTTTAAGTTGAATATCAGTACATTTTTACATACTACCAGCACCATTGACAACCAGTATCCACTTCTAGAACTAATTTTAAAGTCAGATTCATAGTGTTCCACAAAAAGACTAACAGAGGCGGTGCCTTTGTCTGTATTTAATTGGGTTGTCAAGATGGCAACATAAGGCCCCTTGAAAGCAGTCTGGGAAACTGACATCCAGTGCCATATCCCTTTTGAAAGAGCAGTCACATGTCTGAATGGGCGCTCAGTAGCGGTGCTGAAGGTCCAAGCACAGGGCCACACCGCACTGCATCCATCTTCTAGCTATTGACCTGTTAGTTGTGTGTCCCAGAATTTCCGATGGAACTCAAACAGCATGCGTCATCTCATTAAACCTTTTCACATCCCAACACTTTCCTTACAACACCTGGATCCAGGCATTTCCCATGGCCTTAAATGTAATTCTTCAACCCTACAGAATCTCAGGAACACATCCATCAAAATACATTTCACAAAATCATTCCAAATTACCGATATCTCACCACTAATCACAAACATCACATTACTACAAAAAGGATTATTAATTTTACTTTTTGTACACTTTAAATATTTTATTTTGGTCTGCTGGATAGGTTCATGATATCAAGACCTTGGTATGCCATGCAAAACTTCTAATTCTAGCAACTTAGTAATAAAAGAAAATTTAAGATTTCTTCACAAAGAATAGCAATGACAAGCAGTTAAGTAAAACTGTACTGTTTTCTTACTAAGGTCCACTAAAACCAGGTATGTCAGGACAGCTTCTAATTCATCCTGCAGGTACTCCATAAGAAACTTAACAGTTTCAATTGTCAGAAATGAGTTAACTTTCTATACACTATAACATACCTGTTAGTTTAATTTTTAATATTAAGATAATGTATTGAATGATTTTGTGATGATATTGCACAATTTTAAGAGTTTGAGGGTAAACAGGTCTGCTATAAGATTTTATGGTAGTTAACTTTGGTTTAAAAACAACCTGGTAGGGTGATAGACTTGGATTAAAAGAATAAAAAGAAGAAAAATTATTAACTAACAGCTAAGACAATAGTTACCTATTTCAACAGGTAATGTGGTCAAATTATTCTCCCCTGCACCAAGATACTGCAAGTTCTTTAAAAATCTGAAACAGTTGGATAAAGTTAAAGATAAATAATTTTTATACTGACTCATTGCTTAACTTAATACAAGTACAACATTTAACAAAAACTGGTCATAGAAATTCAATGTTAAGAGTGAAAAAGCAATGTGAAATTTACCCTATGGTCCTTGGAAGGGATGTCAGCTGATTTGTCTGGACAATCAATTTCTGCAGTTCTTGCAAATGACCTAAAATACAAATTAAGGTTTTTTATATTTTTAAAAATTAACAACAGCAAAACCTTAGCAGTCATTTGGAATTGCAGAGTTTACCAGACCATTTTAAATCATATTCTCTTAATCATAAAGATCCACTGAACATCATTTTTGCTCATGGAAACTTTTTCCTTATAAAAATAGACCAAATGGGCCAAAGCAACACCCGTATTGTAAGGATTGTTAACCAGATATCTCCCCCCACAACTCCATTAAAATGATTTGAAAACAAATTTGTATATGGTTTTCAATAATAGCTTACCTATTTCTTGAGGTAGTGACTCTAATTTATTTTCCTCTAAATCTAAGACCCGCAACTTCTTCAAGCTTCCAATATTTGCTGGCAACCGCTAAAAATAAAAAAAATGTTCAAATAACAAAACAGATAATGAGTAACTATTTAGTAACTATGTGACAATTTCAAACCCAATCCATGCAATCACTTGAAAATCATATGCAGTTTATTCAAACATCGCAACAGTAGATGTTGATGACTAAGGATTTTTCTTACCCTTAAAGAATTATTGCTAAGAATGAGAACTTCCAACTTGTGGAGGTTGTGAATGTCGTCTGGAATTTTGGTCAACTGATTTGTACCCAGGTTCAGTTCAACCATGTTCTCCCAACTACCCATGTCTGAGAAATAGAAAAGAAAACATTAAAAGAAAGTATGTAATATTAAATTGGCTAAATATGAAATAACAAAAATGCTTTGAAGCACATTTTGCAAAGCTTGTAACAAATTATTATATGATGAGCAAGTATTTTAACTTGTTAATCTGATCCTGAATAACCTAAAAATATTACAATTAAAAAACATTCATACTTTCTAATTAATTTCTAAGGTGAGAAAAGACATGCTTAGCTTCCTAGTCTAACTTAGAGAGAAGATGAAAACATTCAGATTTTTTAAGAAAACCAAAACGATGTGATCTTCTCTGAATGAGTAATGTTCTCTTATTTGCAAAAATTGTAGTAAAACTTTAGCAGTCTTTTGTGGTGGTAAAGTTGCTAGGCTCTCTAACAATAATAAAACAGCCAAAGGTATTATGTAGTTAGTAGGGATGAGCTGAGTGCAGTTTTTTTTTAAACTCAGTCTGGGTCAAGGCATTTTGAGACAATACTCGGCAAGTCCAAGTCTGGATGTTACAAACATTTTACATTTTTTATATGTGTTCCACCCAATGGGGAGAAGTGAAAAGTGCAAGTATAGAACCTGTAGCAATCACTAAGGCATCAAAGTTGAAGGATCAATAGCTTAACAAAATAATCCTAACCCAGCGATTCTCAACCTTTTTTAGTGCCACAAGCCCTTTATAACTTATCTGCCAAATTTTGGCAACCCACAACCAGAATTATGCCTTGAAAAGCAGGACGGGCAGAGCTTTTTTTGTAGCTAAAAAGGTGTTGGTAATTTTATTTTGACGGGGGGGGGGCAGAAATAAGGGCTAAGATAGATGTAGGGTTCTGTAGAGTGGGGTCTGGTAGTCAATACCAAGAAATTTTTTGGATAAACTCAGACACCTGGTTTTATTTTTGTGTGAAAGCTGCCAACTTTTAAGTTTAGAGACAAAATGAAGCAAAGAAAGAAAAAAAACTTTCAAAAATGTTTTAATAAAAAAAAAAATTAAGGAAAATCGTATATTATGTAATTTTTTTTAAAATGAAAAGAAACAGCCAAAATGTTGATATTTAATTAATTACTGACATCTGCATCATAGCTTTTAAATTAAATTTTACATAGCTGTAGTGTAGTCAACGTGTAGTAGCAATAAGAAACTAGTCCGATCACTGTAATTAATATTTAAATTTTACAATGAAAATTTTACAACCCAAGTTGCAGAGGTGGGAGCTTGTGGCACTTGCTATGTAACAAGCTAGTTTTAGGACCACCAAATAAGGAGCTTTCAGGACCCTGTGGGACTGCAGCATCCAATTTCAATGTGTAGCTAGAAGCTATACACAGAAAGTGTGCACAGCATGCTGCAAGAGGTGGCAGCTTGTCATTTTTTCTGATTCAAGATCAGTTTTTGAGATCTTGAATAAGGACGAACATAACACCCACTTAGTTGGTGCCATCTTGGATGACGTGGGCAAGATTGAAAGAGGCGATAAAAAAGCAGAAACCCTGGCAAAAACCGGGGCTGCCCAGCCTCAGCCAGAAGTAACAGTCACTTATTCTGGTGTTAAAAACAGTTTTTAGACCATTTTCTAACAAAATGGTAAAGGCAATGGGCAGACGGAACGAAAGTCAGAGGTGCATCACTAACCAAAGATATGTATCTTGCTAACACAAATAATTAACAAAATCTCACAAAAATCCCATTATTATTTCCAGAGCTTTGCAGTTTCATTTCACTTACAATTGGTTTTGCACCAATAATTAGTCAGTTTTCTATTGTATTAATTTAATTCAGGTAAAATGTACCCAAAAAAATGAAGTATAAAAGTTGTTTTCGTTCTATACAAGCACTTTTCATTTTTCCCCATTGGGTGGAACATTTATAGAATAGGCAGATAACTTTTTTTTTTTTTACCAGCTGCACCTGGTTCTGTTTTTTTTCTCCAGGTCGGGGTATGTGCCTAGTGTGCGAATACTCAGTAGTTCCAGGTTAGTAGCCCGGCTCAGCCCAAGTATGTAGTGGGTCTGGCATTTGTGTGTGGAATATTGCACAGCAGTTGGGACTGTTTTGTCCTTATGGCAAGAATAGGTTACTGAATTGCAAATATTATATTAATTCCCATATCAACATTTGATTATGAATAACTGCAGAAAATATAAACCATAAAATTAAATTTAACAGGCCATTTTGATAATTTTCAGTAAGTAGCTTTAAATGAAGAAAAACTTACCAAGCGGTAAAGCTGAAAGAAGATTGTCTTTCATATTTAATTTGGTGAGGTGTCGAGCTCTAGAAAAAATTCCTAAAGGAATGTTGTTGACTCGATTGTGCTCCATGTTTAAGGACTGTATGAAGAATGTAAAAATGTGTCAATAATTTGACTCAAAAAATACACACCAGCATATAACAAAAATGCAAAATTTAAAAAAGCTTACTACTTAACCCATTCAATACGTCTCAATTTTTTAAGGGAACGCAGTAAAATTTTGGGACTAAAATTCTATTTGACCTGATGATTTTAAACTGAAAAGCTAAGTTTTGCTATTTATCAAAATTATATCATGCTGCATATCCAAATGTAGGTAATTGAAAAAGGAATATGTTTCTAGTATAAAAAAGTGATAAAAAATTACTCAAAGAAAATTTTTGAGGGTAATATTGCAGGTTTATGTAAACAATTATTTCAAAATTTTTTTTTGTGCTTTACTCACCAGCTCAGAAATCAGGTAACAATAATCCAATCAAGTTCACACTTTTTTAAAATGAGTCTTATGATATATTCAAAACAACTGGAAAGTTTCATTGCAGTGGCTCCAGAAATTGTAAAGTTATGAATTTCTTTCCCAAGACATGTGTTAAACAATTTTTTTCAAAAATTCAACAATAAAAATAGTTATACTCAAATATTTACACATATTTCACATATTTACTAAATATATACACAAATGAAGCTATTATTTTAAATGAAAGGCCTTGAAGCATCCTTTAGGATGGAGATGGGGTTTTGCTTCACAGCCACTGCAATAGAAATGTGTGCGTACGCGCTTTGTTGCAGTTGAGCAATATGCGCAAGATCGGTCCCGTTCATCATAATCAACAATGTGCTGTGCATCATTAGACTTTTCGAGGCATCCGGTCTCTGGACACTTTCCTGGTGCTTTTATTACTTGATTCAATGCTACTTCCTCAGTAAGCTGACGCATCAACAAAAGTTTGTATTGTTTTAGACTCATTTTGACTCTGTTTACATCTGCTGATTGGCAGAGTAAAAACAAAATGTATGAGTTCACCTGGGTGATTTCCAACAGCCAGTAAAAAATCTTTTTCCACCATCTCAATGTTTTTCGCTCATAAACACAGTAATGTGTTACTTTTTGGTCTAGCTTATCGCAGCCATTCATTTTGTGATTATAAATGTCTATCATTTCCGGTTCATCCATTTTTTTTTGTTTCGGTAACTTGTACCCTAGCATCTGTGGACACCAATATGACATTTTTGTGTGCCTTTTATCCCTGAAAGCAACCCAGAGCATGCTCTTGTTTTGGTTTATATACCACTTCATCTCTTTTTGTTGGAAATCCAATGCGGTTGATATTCAGTGTTCCTGTGTAGTTTTGGTTTTTGGCAAGAAGGTAGTCAACAAGTTTTCTTGATGTATATCTGTCAGCAAAAATTTTGTGTCCAGTACCTACATGCTGCAGTAAAGTATGAAAAACTTGCACAGCCTGTCCTCCATCTTTATCTGTTTCTAGGTTATAGGAGGTATTGGCCCCAAAATAGGTCAAAATATCAAAAACATAACTCGTTGAGGAATCACACAGGCCAAATGTCATTATATGATATTTGCTAGGCTTAGTGGCATTATATTGTTTGAATTGCCATCTGCCCTTGAAGCCTATTACCATTTCATCTATGCTAAGTTCCTGAAAAGGGTAGAATGCATTTCTAAACTTATTCAAGAGTAAGTTCATAAATGGTTCAATTTTATCTTTCCCTACAGAATTTTCAACGCCACAGTGTAGCATGGAGTGATAGATGTCCTGAAATCTGTCTGCTGAATACATGGCGTATCCATGGAATATAGGATTCAGCAGACATGGACCAATAATCAGAAATAGCTGGCCTTTTATACATCCCTATGTAGATGAGAACAGCAATAAATTTGTCTAGCTCCTGGCTTGATATGTCCACCCATCGACTAAAGACAGAGCGACTAAGTGCAGGTGTGTTCATGTGAACTTTCTTTTTAGCCTAGGCATTTATAGATTCAACAATGTAATTCTAAACATTATCATCAAATAGTTCATTGAAAAAGTAAATAGGTGTAGGGTTTACAATGTTTTGAAGTTTAGGGCAAACTCCAGGATTTCTAAGGGGATGAAATCGGAAATTGTTTTCAGTTTGTCCAGTTAGGACTTCGGACCACTCTGTCTCTGTAGGGAAATAATTTGAACTAGTAGATGACTAGTTTTAGATGAAGATGAATTATGCTTTGAAATTGAAGCCACAGAATTAGTAGAACTTGAACTAGGCCTTGAACTTGATGTAGATTTTTTTTTTCCCTTTTCCAATGGATAATTTTTGTCTCTTTGTAGTCGGAATATATTCCTCATCACTAGTTTCCTCAAATAATAATTTTTCGTAATCACTATCACTGTCGTCAGATTTATCGTCGTTTGAACTTGAATCATCCAAGCAAATCAATTTACTTGCCTCATCGGCAG
This sequence comes from Lymnaea stagnalis, assembly GCA_964033795.1. Classification (NCBI taxonomy): domain Eukaryota; kingdom Metazoa; phylum Mollusca; class Gastropoda; family Lymnaeidae; genus Lymnaea; species Lymnaea stagnalis. The sequence goes on from CAXITT010001032.1 coordinate 160,156, forward strand.
TCATAGATCGAAGTCCTGATCGACTAGAACTAGCATTGTTATTCGATGCAGCCATTTTATATCAGCTGTCTTTTGTTTACAAATTTTTAAATGAAAAAAACTAGCACAAAATACACAAAACGTGGGTTAATCGGTTTGAAATTCAACATAAAGGAAGTGGAACTCTTCTGAATAAAAGTTTGATAAGCTATATAATAAAATACTTGAATGGCAAAGTTGGAATACTAATAAAATGAAACAAACCAGTGGTGACGCAGAGAGTGGCTAAACGTACTCTACCGAAATCGCAGTGACGCACACTGCGGCGAAACGTATTAAATGGGTTAAATTTAAATAATTTTAAAATAATTTTCCTTTTAATAAACTTTTGGATATAAAGCAAAAATGACTTACATAAACAGAACAAAATTGTGATGGACCTCCAGTCGGATACTTTTCAAACTTGTTTCTAGATAATGTGATACTAGTTAGGTTAGTTAAGCTGGATAAAAGCCCCTCCTGTAGTTGAAAAAATATTATATCATAAACATTTAGTTATTACAAACAATGCTGTGTATGTACTTATAAGTATGAAATAGTTAGCCAAAATGCTGGGAAAATTCAAGTCTAAATATCATTATTCAAAAAAGTAAATAATTTACTAACTGGTAAAGAAGATATGTTGTTCCCCTCCACATTAAACTCCTCCATGTTTATACAGTAAGCCAAAGTGCTTGGAATCACATTCAATCGGTTGTACCTGAAATAAAGACACCTTAAAAATTAGATTCCTATTATTAATCAACTATAAAACCAAGGGTTTTCCTCCTCACCACTTATCCATCTAATACTTAACTAAATGCCCCTTACACAAATGGAGGCTGGTAAATTGTTTTAATGTATCATCTGCATATTTATTACGCCATACAAAAAATATTTAAACTATTTACAAAGTCTTAAACTATATAATGTAACCCCCATAGGATGATAATGAAATAATTATACACTGTCAAAACACTGACTCACCTGAGCCCAAGACGATTGAGCTCTTTGAGGTTACCAATAGATTCAGGGATGTCTAGGAGTTCATTATGTTGTAAGTCAAGCGAATTCAGCATTACACATTTTCCAATATCTTTAGAAAGTGAATTATAAAATTTAAAAATTAATAGAAAGCTTCATTACAAAAGTCTGCATCTTAAACTTGTATTAAAAACATCCTGTTAACAATAAGGCTTGTTCTATTCAACAGTATTGAGTACCTTTAGTTTTAAATCTACATTTATTTTCCTCAAAAGGACAGATTTGAATAATTTAGATTTGTTAAAATTACTTAAAGAAATTTAAAGCTTACCAAGATACTTTATTTGTAATCTTGAGTTACATCTAAACTAATTAATGATATGTGTTTAGCAAGTGACTACCTTCTGGCAAGTGCTCCAAGTGATTATGCGAAATATCAAAGATCACAAGTTTTTCTAATTTTCCTATTCCATTGGGCAGTTCTTTAATTTTGTTGTCCCGTAAACTACACCTGGTTAAATTCTGAATGAGCAAAAATTATTTTTTTATGAATGTATTAGTTACTGGTTTCAAATAGGTTTAGAAACAAATTTACAACCAACAAAAAATAGGAATAAAAGTAGCTTCATGAAGGAAAGAATTTAGATTTTTTTTACTCCTAATAATAAAACAAGAATATAAATTACATATATCATACCTTTTTCAATTTACTGAGATATCTAACAAAAATCAGAAACTCAATATAACATACTTACTGTTAAATTACTTATCTCCTCATCAACTACTCGTATTCTGTTAAATCTAAGGAATAACGTTGTCAAAGAACGGAGCTGGTACACAACCTTTGGAATCTGGTAAGCAATGGAAGAAAATGGAGTAATCATTTCAAAAGACAAGCTAGCTTTATGTGATGTGTAAAATTAACAGGAAAATACTTATTACTTACTCCTTTGAAACTTTGCTCCACCGCTTTTGTAAAAGAATTAAAATTTATGGATAAAATCCTTAATACTACATAATAGCGTACCTCTTGTAGTTTATTATGCCTGAGATCCAGAACTCTTAGTTTGGTAAAAGATGCAAATGATTCAGGTAAACTAGATATTGAGTTTTCACTCAAAGCCAAAGTCTGTAGCCCGGTGAGTGATCCCATTTCTGGTGGTAACTGTGTCAGTCTATTACTATAAAGATATACCTCAGTTAATTGTGTTAAGTCCTTTATGCTGTTTGGCAATGAAGAAATCTGAAGAATACCCACACAAAAAAATGATTAGGATAAAATGCAGATATCAGACAGGCATATGTCAATTCAAGAAAAACAATAATTAAAATTTGAACAATTATATACAGGGCCGAATTTTTTTTATTGAAAATTAAAACGTTTGATATCTTGTAAACATACTAGAGACAAAACACAAACAATAAGTTCATTTTAAACACAACCACACCAAACTAAGTATTCCAAGTTTTATTTTCCTTTAAATGCCATTGCTTTCAAGTTCAAGATAAGGTTTCTGGTGGTTAAATTTTAATGACTATTTCTAAGTTTTACCAATGACTGCAGCTGACCACTGCATTAAGGCTAAATTTTCAAATGCTTCTTAATTGGAACGGTTTAAATTCAACTATATTGTGTTGAAACACACATTTATGCTACATTTAATTATTGTTCTGGCTACTTATCTTACAAAAAAAATGTATGCTTCAACTCTATCTGAATTTTATTAACACTTCTTTAGATTGTAGTATATTTATTTTCAGAATGTACATACTTTTAAAAATTGCACTTGCCTGGGACTTGCTGAGATCTAATCTTGAAGCATTTTCTTCTTTGCACTTTTTTAACTCTTTGGTAACATCCTGATTAAATATAAATGCCATCACTTAAAAACATTTATAAAAAGATTTTATACTGTATACATCAACATCAAAGCAATGCCTACTATTATGACATTTTCAATGTATGCCAACCAAAGACAAGAATTTCTTTTCTTCAAATTGAACAGTTTCATAACTATAAACAAGAAACTGGTTAGTTTTTTTTGTTACAATTATTTATTAGGCAGAACATCTTTTTTCTAAGAGATATATTTTAAGGGCTTAATGTAACCTATGTTCAAGGAAAAAACAAGAGATGTGAATTTATTTATTTTTTTTTAAACACAACACACAGTTTAAATGACTTTTAGATAAAATACTAGACTAGAATATTTATTTTCTTTAAACAAACCAAGTTTAAAAACTTTACATTAATTTAAGACCATTAAAAAAAGGCAAGTACTTTCACCCTAAGTTTGAGTGGTTCCGTGTAAGCTCCTAGCTGTAACCATATAGATTTTCATCTAAAAAAATTACAAGCTGCCATTTCCTGAGGCTGAAGAGTCTATTTTGCTTAACAGCTGGTTAATGAGGAATGATAAAATGAAAGCACCTTCTATCTACCACTTTTAAGATACCTTGCAAATGCTGACAATGCTTAGCACCACCAGTAAGATTTCTGGGGATTATTGTCTCCCCCTACCCTGCTACTACAGCAAAAAAATAGCCCAATAAAAAAAATATAACTGGACAATTACCAAGTATATGCAAGCTTCATGTACATTACAAGGGAGGGACATAGTTTAAGTTAAGAGGCATTGTTTAATAAATAGACATAAAAGCACAGATTGTGATTTCCAAATAAACTTATTGGCCTAATTGGTGTACCGATGCACACCTGCCCTGCTATAATTTTTAAATATCTTGTTAAAAAGTTGAATAAAACAAACATCATACATTAAATTTATTAAACAAAAATTTAATTTATATACATTGCAATATATGCCATTATTTGTCAGAAACTTCTCCTCTTTCTGCCATTTAAGTGTGCCATATATTTTCCCAAGTAACAATTTTAGTTAAGTTATGTGTAATCCATTATTTTCCTCATTTTTAATTAAATTTTATAGTATTCTCAGTTTTAACAAAATAAAACAAGAAGGGCGTAAATCATTATTTTCAATTGTTTCTAAAAGTACTTACCAAATCTGCCTTTACTGATGGTCTCCCTTGGACACAAGGCTTTGCTTTACTATGCCCTGGCAAGCTGACAGACACATACTTTTTTCCTCCTGCAATTGTATCAATTGCCAGAGACGCATTACTGCTCTTCTTGTCCTGCAGATTGCATACATTAAAGAACAAGTTATTTAATAAATTTCACAAGAGAAATATCTAAATAGAAACCAGGAATTAAATTATTGCAATGTATGCTAAAAAATTTAAAGCTTAACAGAAACTAAGAGTATTTAATTAAATTTTTTTTGCTAGCTCAATCAAATTTTAAAAAAAAATTATTAAATATTCCAAGTACCTTATCCCTGTCTCCATCTTTTAAAGACATTGTTTCTGCTGCACCTTCCAAATCGTCATCCAGATCCTGCCCAAAGGCTCCTCGTGTATCATACTCCGGAGAATCAGAGTCTGCTATAGAAAGGGGTCCCTGACCCATGTAACTCTCAGCTCCTTTCCAATCAGCCAACCGCTCAGCGGCAGCCGAATTCTCTCGAGATTTATTTGGTTTCTTTGACATCATGCTCAGTAAAACAAAATTAACAAGTCACACACATTGTTAAAAGTCGAAATTGTGCTTGAGAATTTAACATAAGAGGGGAAATATCCAGCTGTAAAATCTGTCAGTAAGTTGACTGAAAAGGATGTCTTGATTTCACTCTTTGAAGACAAAATCATTTGTAAGCAAGAGTTTCCAGGATACATAAATTGTCTTGTTCTGAGCAACAATCATAATATCTGAAATGTTAAAAGAGGGAAAATAAGAAACACTTGACCTTGGGAGTAAAAATAGCACAAGTAGTTTTGTGTTATCTTGTGACATTGCATTGAGGCAAATCAACAAAAGTAAAGGTTAAAACTGAGACAATTAGGGATTCTTGAAAACATTTACAGTTGTAGATTTTTACAATTCTAAAATAATTTTTTAAAATATTTTTATCATTTGAAGTGAAAATAACAAAAGTTGCTAAGGAACTGTAAATGTTATTTAACTTAACATTTAAATGGGTAGTAGCTACACCTTTGTGATGTTCAAGTTCTATGGTATCATTATTTAAAACAGTTGTAGCACCCATCCCAAAGTCATATCTTAATAATAATTAGAACACATTAATGAGGAGCTTCCATCATTTAGTGGGTACTGGGATACTTTTAAAGTAGGAAGATGTTTTCATTTTCTAATTAACATATATTTTAATCCCTTGTGCTGTGATGTGTTGAATTTGTACTAGATTTAGTGGAATTCTATTTACCTTTTCCTCCCCACATACTTTGAAAAAAATAATTTCATGGGTGAATGAATCTTCAAAATTTTGAGAGTAGACTGACAGCGGAAAAGCCAAAAATAGTATTGGATCAGGGTTCCTCTGTATGTAAAAGTGTTGAAGATTAAAAAAAAAACGTTCTTTTTAAGTATATATTTTTTTATGGTGATAGAGTTGATTATGCCTGTGTCTAGATAAGTCAGTGGTTCTCAACCTTCCTAATGCCGCGACCCTTTAATATAGTTCCTCATGTTGTGGGGACCCCCGGCCACAAAATAATTTTCGTTGCTACTAGATTGCTGTAGAGCATATGTGTTTTCAGATGGTCTTCGGCGACCCCTTGGAAAGGGTCGTGCAACCCCCAAAGGGGTCGCGACCCACAGGTTGAGAACCGCTGAGATAAGTGATGGTAAAATCAATTTTTTAAATTCCAAAACTCATTCTAACATAACAGAATAAAATGAAATTTTATCAGAGACTGTTCAATATTTTTTATAAGTATGTCAGGACTGAAATGAGTTGTAAGTTTAAAATTGATGAATATTTATTTACTAATTTTATATTATTATTCGAAGGGTTTCCTTTTTTTCCAGTGTATATCTGGGATGCCAATAATCTTGATCAGAATGGTAAAATGCTAAAGGTTGAGATCAACGGTGAACATTTGTTATTATTATGCGTTTTTCAATGACAAAAGCACAGTTTAGCAGTTTTTTCATCAGCAGTCAAAATCTGTATGTAAATACATCTACTACACAATTAAACATGCTATCACAAGATCATATTATGTATACAACTACACAATCATGCATATTACATATGGCCCTAGAAAAGCAGAGGTATTAATTACTTCATTTGTGCTTATGTATTAGTTGGACAATAATTCTTCAAAGTAAGATGGTAGGCCTACCATCTACTAATCCATTTAATAATTAGCTTGTTACTTACATGGAATGTCACACAATTTCAGTAATTTGTTTTTTTATTCATTAAGGTTAAAAAAAGAAAGTTGAAAGCCACTGTGTTAGCCCCCTACAGACTTGGCAAGTCCTATATTATATACTAGTTTACCCACTATAGCAGACCTAAATTAAAATCGTACAATTTAGTCTCAAAATCGTACAATACAATATCTTAATAGTTTATAAATAAACATACAATACATATAATGCATAAATTTTACAATATACAATAACTAGGCCTACTCGCATCATATGTCTGGTTGGATCAAGTTAAGCTGATGTTAAAAAAAGGTAAATTCTAAAAGTAGATGATATTACAGCCATAATCTGTAAATGAGGAGAAAGAAAGGGGGGGGGGGGGGGGGATAAAAAAAAAAAAGGTGTTTTTTGGGTCTTAAAAAATTTTTTTTAAAAGCCCCTAAAAATATTTTTTCAAAGGCCCTCTCTGATCCTATTAAGTATGCCGAAATATAATGTTGCTATGCAGAACAGTTAAGAATGCATTCTCTAGTTTTCTCTGTTTTCGCACTCATCGCTGCTCAACTGTAAAAAATACTTGTCACAAAATTATGTCATACAGCGTCGATGCAAACAAACGCGAGGGGCCATCTCTATGGTACTACATACAGGAAAATAATTCCCCCCCCCCAAACTTTCCCTTGTTGCACGGGTAATTATTTTTGTTACCGACCGCCCCCCCCCCACCATATTTTTCTATATGGGCTGCTGCGGCTTGCTCACAGGGGCGTTGCGAAATATTACTAAATGTTCATAATTTTATTTCCACTTTTAATTCAATATGACATCTAGCGGTTGTGGTTCTAACAGTAACCCACTTTAGAACCTATGTTTGCAGTTACTAGATGACCTCTTTCATGAAATGGTCCATTTTTAGGGAAGTCGAACATAAATTCATAAAAACGCTTCTTTGATATCTCATTTCAACTGAAAACCAATTTTAGGATTTTAAAAACATGTGCTTTTTGGAGGATTTACAAGGCCATATGCGGTAGGCGTGCATTTATTACCAGGAAGATTACAAATGGAACATTGTTTAAATGTGTATCACAGTGATACACATTTAAAGGAGAAATTCCATCAAGTTGGTCTGGAAAAGTTCTATAAAACATGCTTGGACAAGGATAAATATCCTGCGTTTTACAACATGCTCTGTCGATGGTTTCGCTATTTGGAAACACTTGTGCATGTTAAGAGCTTTTTAGTCATATGGAGCATATCAAATCACAAGTGAGAACATGCATTACTGATGTTCATTTGGAAAACTGTTTGCGTGTAGCGACAACATCAGTCAAGATCAATTTTTATGCACTTAGTTTTGCAAAGCAAAATCAGATGTCTCACTTATAAATATTTTTAAATTGTCTAATAAATATTTTTGATTCTCAGTTATGTCTTATTTTCTTTAAAAAATAAATCTATATATTTGGGGTTTTTTGTTGTTTTTTTTTACATTAAACCACGCAAGCATTTGACCACGATCATCTACTGAGAAACAATGATGTGGCCGAAGCTGAAACTGTAACACGCTTGCTTGTTTACTTTAATTAACAAAAAAATTAGGTGCATGGCCCAGCAGGAAATATTATTTTTGACATTTGGCCCGCCTGCTGAAAAGGTTGGCCACCCCTGCCCTTAAGTGATGTCACTGCGCATAGGGTGAGACAACTCTTGGCGAAACCCATGCCACTTACTTCACTTTTACCGTACATTAATTAGGCTATTAAACTAAATACCAATACTTGTTTAGTATTGCCTAACTAAGTAACTATAACTAGGTAGAGGAAGGTGGTAAAGCTGATTATGATTAAGTCATTTAAGCAGAGGTAGTATTCCAGAACACAGAACATTGCTATGTAATTAGAGTTAGAGGTCTAATTTACTACTTGTACTTCTACAAATGACAAATACTGGGAAAGAGTTTTGAGTGAAATCTAAAACTAAAATGAAATTCAGACTATTTAGTTTAGCCAATAGGGCAGGCAGGCCAGGAAATAAAATAAATTAGGCCTACTAAACTAAATAAGTAAAATACAGAAAGCCAATGTTTTAGTGTTCAGAGTAGAGTGATGCTACAATATCACAATAATGACAAGACCAGCCTGAGTATGTACTGTATGTAATTGCAACGGGTCTGGGTTTCGGTGTTAATACTACTACCAGAACAATACGCGACCTAATTCGAGTCCTAATCCTTACTGTGCCTTACAGTTACGTCTAGTTCCATACTTTCACGGCAAGGTTGTCTAGACCAAATCGAGGCCCTGACACACTTTCAGGCTCCAGTCATAACATCCCGATCTATTAACATGATAATGGCGAAAGCGAAAAGTCTAAGTTCATATTGGCATTTTCATATTTGCATTGATTTAAACAATAATAACAGGTTAATTTAATTATTTCAAACCTGCATTTCAACAACGCCCAATAAGAAATTCACATTATATTCTTAGTGATTCATCAAGCTAGCTTCTGTGTTGATTCACGATTTCAGTTGCGCAGAATTTTACTGCGCATTTACAAACGGAAAAACGTCAATGATCTGCATAATATGGATTGGATTTTGTGAACGTAAATTTAACATTATTATGTTCTTTTAAAAAAATTGGGTTGGGTGGGGGGATATATGTGCAATGTCATTCGAGCGGTCAGCTATCAGAGACAACTGACATAATTAAAATAAACAAAAATATGGTGATTTGTTACAATATTTCATTTAGTTATCATCACATGCTTAGAATAGAATGAAGCGTGGTCTGACCCTGGGGTCACCTTTTCGTGTGTCGGGAGTTGGGGTGGAGACGGGGGTACTTACCAGTGCCAGACATGGGCTCTGACTAACACACATATTATGGGAAAGGTATGAGATTACTCTCTTATGACCCCGGCTAGTAAATTGGCTACCAGCTCCATCTGCTGAGCTGAGCCATACAACATGTTCCTCACAAGGGGTTCTCCAACCGCCATGGCTTCCCCCGGGAATCTAGTGAGGGACATTCGGTCAACAGGTGCACTAGTGTCTCTGGGACCAGGCTGCAATGCCGGCAGGTATGATCCTTGTTGTTGTCCAGCCGCCAGAAGTATGGGGCAATGCTGGGTGCGCATTTGCGTCACTATATGCCCTGCTGTCTGTGGGTCTTGTTTGCTAGGAGTTGGCAAATTTGATAAGACGCCTTTGGCGGTCGTATTGCCTGCCTATTGCCTGTACCACTTCGTCCTGAAGTGGTCCGCCAGCCAGTTTGTTATTCTCAAATAAGTTATTGCTACTTCTGGATGAGGCTGGGCAGCCCCGGGTTTCGCCAGTGTCCGCTTTCTCATTGCCACTAACTATGACGTGACCTGGGATCCATTGCACTGTGACCTTGCCTCCTAGTTCACTGATTTTGCACACGTCATCAATGATGACGTGTAACTAAGTGAGTGGTACCTGGTCTCTTTCCCAAGGTCTCTAGAGCAGATCTTGAGTACACGATCACATCGAGCCACGCAAGCCCCGTCTCTTTTTGGGCTCTGACTAAAACTCTCGAGAAAAATATCTTCACCTGTGAATGATAGGGTGATTATGGCGAGCAGATGGCAAAACGAGAAGGGACCACATTCCGAACCGAGAAATGAGAAAGATGGTTGATGACATAGGCCTACCAATCAGAAAGTAAATGGGGTTAAGGCTTGTTCACCATGGACGTGCACAAAATACACATTTGTTCCACCCCTCCTTGTCCGCACTTGTCAGCATGTGGTTTACCCCCTCCCCCCGGTGGGTTGCGCGCGTCCACGGGCGCATGCGGAAATTTACGGGTACTTGATGCTAGGAAGTGTAATAGTAATTATAACATGCACAGAGTTACTAGATTTAAACTTCTAAATGAAGTCTTTGAAATAGGCCCAGCAATTGTTTACTGCGAGTGAGGGGTTTTGATGTTTTTGTATAGTGTTTACAGGCAGGGCCGCCTTAAGAACATAAGGGGCCCTGGGCACAGCAATGCACTGGGGCCCCAGCAACACAACAGGGTCATGAGAAGGGGGGGGGCGAAGGGGGCCACTCGGCCCATTCTCAAACAGTGGGGGGGGGGGCGCAAACAGTTGTTGCTCCCAACCCAACTCAACGCAACAAGAGGAATAAAATTGTAAAATAAGAACAAACATTCAATAAAGTTAAAAACAGGTTAAGTCAACTTGTTGATACGAAAACAAAATCATTCCAATTCAATAATAAGGAAATTAACTCGATAAAACGTTCCACGGTTGTTTCATCCTCGAATGTACCGGACCGTAAATGTCAGTTAATAAATGTGTAACATGTCTGAAGTGGAATCTACACTTATTGAATAATACTTTTACTACTTTTTAATAAAGGATCTAAACACCTATTATAGATTCTTTGAGTCGAAGCAAATCTGCAGTAATATCCTTGCGAAGTTTTACGCCATTTTCTTGCTCTACAATAAGATTGTTATATTTCCAGTCATTGAATCCTGATATAGCAAAGGGAGATGCTTTCTTGGACACTAGACGAAACGCAAAACAATATAAACAACCCTGGTATTGTGATCAGAGAAGCCATTCGCGTTTTACACACTCGCCATTCCGCAGTTCACGTTTGAACATATTTATTGATAAACACCTTGTCCGAGTTCTTTCTTCTCCATCTCTGCCTGAGTTTGAAAGGTTGCAGACATGATTCAATGATGGCCCACTGCGAATCCAGTACTCAACTGTACAAGTGTTCTTTATATTTCATAGCCCGGGATCTGTGTCTTGAATCACACTATCGTTTCCCGACACAGTTTTGTGTGTTTAAACTTTTACAATTACCCCAGCAGAGGAAATAAGTAATGGTATTGTCTGGAACCAGACACCTGGTACCAATAGAGGATGTTGATGACGCTACTTTATTTGAGGAGCAGTACGATTAACTGATATTTCGATTGATTTAACCAAGATGTTAATTTTTCAAGTTTACCCGTTTTCCTTGTCTCATCAGCTCATTTTCTCTTTTGTGCTCCAATTATAAAACTAATTTGTTATTCCCGCCAAAGAAGTTACACAACTAGAAATATATTCATTAGTTACAGGTATTTATTTAGTAATAGCAGCAATCCGTTTAAAAGATACAGGTAATTATTTATAAAAATGGATCTGTCTGTCCCTTCAAACTGACACGTGCCCCGCTTAAAACAAACATTGGGTAATGATCAATAGCCATGGTGCCGTCATGGGCGCCCGCAGGCGGGGGCAAGGGGGGACACTTGCCCCCCAACCCCCTGGATTGATTGGATAAAAAATTTTTAGACAAAAATAGACAAAAAATGTATTAAAGTAAAGAGAAAATAAAGAGAAAGTAACTAAGCTGATGTACTCTCCGTTCGTTCACCATACAAATACGCTACAGTAAATTAAAACTACATTAAAACATTACTAAAAAAATTTTTGCCCCCCCCCCCGGAAAGTTAATCGATTTTTTGCCCCCCCCCCTAGAAAGTTTTCTGCGTGCGATACAGTAAATTAAAACTACATTAAAACATTACTAAAAAAATTTTTGCCCCCCCCCCGGAAAGTTAATCGATTTTTTGCCCCCCCCCCTAGAAAGTTTTCTGCGTGCGCCCATGGGTGCCATTAATAAAATCGATCTCTGTGTTTGAGCTACTCGGTATGTAAGATGAACATGACTTTGAGCTTTAAACGGTCAGCATAAATTATATCTAAATGCCAATATAATATATATTTCTGCCTACAGCTCAGACATACGGTGACTGTTGGGTTCTATTTATTATCTAAATATGTTTTTTCAGACACAGAATACAAAATATTTTTCTGTTTAAAAAATATAAAGTTATCTGATGATTGTTTTATTATTTAAAAAAAAAATTTTTGGTTAAAAAAAAATTAATTTACTTTTAAAAAGAATTATTTATTGCTGATCTACAAATTCCTTATTTAATGCTAATTAAATGCAGTAGTACTTTAACTGGTACTAGGTTAGAATTTTCTCCACTAATTTCACGTCTTAGCAGTGGCGTATCTAGGGTTATTACCTCCCGGGGCCAACATCTTTGTCTAGCATGATTGTAAATAAATACTCTTACTCTATTATTTTTCGATTCATATCTGGTGAGCAGAAAAAAATTGTTGACGAGAGTTATTCCCCTTTAAAGGTTTAAAAAGTATTCAACTTGTGATTCGCATTTATAATATTAATTTTGGAACGTGCCGATAATATCGTAAGTTAAAATTGAGAAACGTGCTGTCCACTGCCTTTAAATCAAATTTAACTGCCAAATCTTTTCAATATTCATTCATTTACAAATTTGCAACAGGATGCCTCTATAAGTGTGAGACAGATACGTAGGGCAAGGGGGTGGTGGTCCTTCACTAAGTACGTACATTTAATAAAGATCCTGAAATTCTGACACACTCTAATATCTCTCATAAAGCCAGCTGACACCTACAAATCTGTGAAATTGACGATAGTTAATAATTTTTTTAAGTCTTAAAATAAACCATCGCAAATATTTGTTTCCGTCCTCAAAACTGTTGCTTTGTGTTAACACTCACTAAATTTTAATATCACAACAATAATAACTCTTCGTACGCGAATCTGTTGCTATGACGTATTTTGTGACGTGATTATTTTCGCGGGGCTCAAACAAAAACATCAGCACTGGCGGAAAGAAAATTGCTGTCTCCACAACACAACTTTGATCATGCTAACGACAGTGCTTCCTAACCTTTTTATAACCCCCCCCCCTCCAACTAAAATGTTTAAGTTCTTTCACCCTTCCTCAACAGTTGGCAGGGGGTGGGGAGTTGCCATTTCAGGCCTTAAGATTCACAATAATTTTAAGATAAAACCAACGAAAATAAGTCAAGTTTATTCTTATTGCACCATATGAAAAAAAATTAAGATGGTTAACTTTTTCTTTAAACATCATGTTTTAACATTACAACCCCCCCCCCCCCCCGCCCCCCCC
>CAXITT010001032.1:173520-183720 GCA_964033795.1 Lymnaea stagnalis
GGGGGGGGCAGGGGGGCAGGGGGGGAGGAGGTCTAATATTTGACTCTTTTTTTTTGCGTACGTAATTAATGGATGGGCGCTGATACAAATCATTCGAACAAAGTCAAACAGGGAAGAAAAAACTCGTATTGTGTTTACATTCGTTGATAAAAGCATGCCAAATTTATAGAGTGATCTTCCTTATGAGAGTTTTACTAAATTCTTGATGGTTTAGGATTATAATGCTTTAGAAATTTCACAAATAGATCAGCCATAGAGGCATAGGGGCCAACCATTTAGTACCTACGGAAAAAGTCAAATTTCCTACCCCGCCCCACCTGTTACATGTGTACTTTTTGGACCCCCCCCCCACACACACACACAATTCGTACGTACAAAGAAGTTTTCGCATCCCCCNAAAAAAAAAAAAAAACCACCAACGAAATCAAATAAGGTATGGCTTATTATGACGTCACAATTATAAAAAAAAAATGTAACGGCCTTACACCGCTGACTGTTTGGCCAGCCCAATGATTCCCATGATACATGCGGCGTCGTCGCTCTGGCTGTCACAATGCCCTCGGGCAGAGCCATGAGCATTGTGCTAAGACGACAGATCATTTTTAGATCAGATGTTAATAGCGAATTAAAATTTAAAATCCCTCATACTTCAGAGAGACTGGTCCGTGCGGGGGGGTGGGGGGTGGCACCCTTTTCCGGCTTCGTCCATCTGCCGCATTTCCTCTGCTTGGGCCTGTCCTGGGTTGTCTCGGCAAGGCCCTGTCCTGGGTTGCTTGGTTTGGCCCTGTCCTGGGTTGTCTCGGCAAGGCCCTGTCCTGGGTTGCTTGGTTTGGCCCTGTCCTGGGTTGCTTGGCTTGGCCCTGCCCTGGGTTGCTTGGCTTGGCCCTGTCCTGGGTTGCCTCGGCAGGGCCCTGTCCTGGGTTGCTTGGCTTGGCCCTGTCCTGGGTTGCTTGGCTTGACCCTGTCCTGGGTTGCTTGGCTTGGCCCTGTCCTGGGTTGCTTGNTGGGTTGTCTCGGCATGGCCCTGTCCTGGGTTTCTTGGCATGGCCCTGTCCTGGGTGGTCTCGGCATGGCCCTGTCCTGGGTTGCTTGGCTTGGCCCTGTCCTGGGTTGTCTCGGCATGGCCCTGTCCTGGGTTGTCTCGTCATGGCCCTGTCCTGGGTTGTTTGGCTTGGCCCTGTCCTGGGTTGCTTGGCTTTGTCCTGTCCTGGGCTGCCTCGAGACGGCCCTGTCCTGGGTTGCCTCGACATGGCCCTGTCCTGGGTTGTCTTGGCTTCCTTACAGGTGCGAAATATTACACTTTTAATAATTTTATTTCTTTTTTAATCTAATGCAGGGCCGGCCAAATGGATGCTGGCGCCCTGGGCAAGATTTACCTTGGCGCCCCTTTTAAGTATAATCACACAATTTTTGCAAGGAAAAAAATAGTGTCTTTTAAATTAGTTTATTGGCTAGTTTTTTTGTTTCTTTAAAAACAATTATGAACAATAATATTGTATTTCTTGACTTGATTTCGGACAGTATGAACAATTAGCCTACTGATGACATTTATTTCTAGCCCTTAGATCAGTAAATCTTTTGATTGCACTTTCTATATTTATGTTCTTTGCAATATAATTTTTCCTCTAGACAAAATTGCCAAAGAATTCATTCTGTTTTTAAGACATGGATGATCCTAAATATGTTTAGTAAACTGAAGCTTGTCTCAGCAGATGCTACAATAATAGGTTATATTGTAAGCATTATCCTTAATGCTACCCACAGATTTGGCATGACATCCTTTAGCTTATTAGTGTTTTCGAATTTATTGGCTTGTATTGGAAGCTTTACGTCATGATGAAATAGTTATTATATATTTAAATCAGTCAACAGATCACAATCATTGATATCGCTATTTTAGTAATAGCTCAACTTAATCTCCAAACCTTGACATGTTGTTTTGAGCTTATCTCTGACTGGCATATTTAAAAATCTACATGTGTTACCGATATTGAAACGTTGCAACTGTTCAAATCTATGTAACAAAGAATGCATATCTCCGTCCAGCATTGCATTGAACACGTGCTTTTTTAAATTATTTTTACTGGGTCATCCGAAACTTCGTCAGTGCCCTCATATTTTTTAAGAAGTCTACTTCTCCTCCTTCTTTTATTGATATAAAATGGCCCCTGCATCTATTACTGCATCTATCTACTGCATCTATCTACTGCATCTATCTACTGCATCTATCTACTGCATCTATCTACTGCATTTATCTACTGCATCTAGATCTGTATCTACTTTTGTTGTCGACTCTAGTGCATTTCCAAACCTATTTGCACGATAATCAATAAAATAATCAGTGACACTGTTCCTTAGTGAAACTGCAGTATAGTTCCATAGAAGCGTCCTATATGGTATTGCTGACAACATTAATAAGCCTGCCTGAGATATCATACCAGATATTTATCATCACTAAAAAAACCAAATATATTCTTCTATTTGCTAATACAAGTGTTTCTGCTTCATGTGGCACTACTTGAAGTTTATAAAGAGCTTCTGGAATTTCTTTTATTTCATGTTTAATGGCTTTACACATTCATTTTTGCCCTTCCATAAAGGTTTTACAATGACATAGTTAATGGGTTTTGTTTCAATATGCGCCATAATTCAGGAAAAGCAAAAAAAAAAAAAGAAGAAGAAGAAGAAGAAGTGGAATCCAGACAAGTTGTTGCACTGTCACCAACCACTAAGTTTAGGCTATGATATCATAGGGCATATAAAAGTCAAATGGATTTTACTTCATAATCTTTGCCATCATTCCTTTAAGTTTTGCCCCATATTGGTTGGAACCATTGTAGTTCTGGCCTATGGAGTTGTGTAAGTTTTTTGCTCTCTTTCAAAAAATAAATTGTATTTTCATAAAATCCGTGACCTGAAGCTTATATAAACAGTCTTATAGCTAAGAAAATGTTCCTTTACAGGCATGTCTTCTACATCTAAAAATCTGATAGTAAAAGGACAGCTGCTCCAAGTGACTAATTCCTGGTGTACAGTCTAAAATAAGGCTGGAATATTTTGCTTATTTAGCTGGGCTAATAATATTTTTGTTAAAAAGCATTTCCGAAAAAATAGATTATTTGTTCTGAACTTTTTCCCACAATAGTGAAAGTTACTTAACGTGAGTTTCTTTGAACACAACTTTACGTAGATGTTCACTCATTGTTAAATCGAATTTTCCAAGTAGCACAAAATCTTAAAAAATTCCCATTAAACTGACTGGATGCACCTGCAAACGAGGCCACTGCCTTTGCCAGCACGTCCCGTGCACGAACATATGATTTATTATTTGGTATGGCATACAAACATTTGGCACTAAAATGTATGTTTCTTTCTTGGCGCCCACATGCAATACTTTTTTCCTATTTTGGAAGATCGTTGATGGCGCCCTAAGCATGTGACGTCCCAGTCAACTGCCCGAGTTACCTGTACCTTGATTCCACCCTGATCCAATGTGACATCCAGCGGTCGTGACGCAAACACTTGAGTAACTACTGTTTGCAGTGACCAGATTTTTACCCAAACTCTTATTTAATTTTGTTTAGATATTCCCTATTTCGAATTATGACTTGTTCGAATTTAACAAAGGGAGCCTGGTGAAACCCTTCATTTGGCCATGGCGCCGGGAATTTTAAAAACAAAATGTGAGTCAAAACTGGCGTAGCTGCGCACGTTGAACATACGGTGGTCGAAATAGTACTGTTACAACTGCCACTACTGAGTACTGTTGGAGCGACAGCTAGCGATTTCATTTGGAGAAAACAGAAGGCAACATTACGACGATAATTCTTACAAAACATTCCATGATGCTTTTACAGCAATGGAGACATAAATAAGCTATATTTAGGCTGTAGCGTTAGTTGTGACACAGACTCGGTTGTTCCCGAGGTAAATATTACGCCGACTGATCCATGGATCGTTCATAAGGTTCGTCCCTTCCACCAGTCTAGCTCTGAGTTCTGAGACAACGGGGGCCCTTACCCCATCCCGTCTTTTCTTGTAAAGCAGATTTATTTCATTCTAAGAAAACGAGTCTTTTTTTTAATAGGAATCAAACGGTTTAAAAAAAAAAAATCAAATCTCGGTCCTTTCTTCTTCTTTTTTTCCTCTTTAAAAATGTCCTCGTGATAATTGTGGCCCGTAACCAACCGTGTATATTTATTTTATCGCCCTATAAAATGTGTATTCAAATGGTTTCAATAACTCTTCAAAGTGTTACATTTTATTTTAATGGCAAATAGGACAAACATGGGGCAAGGCATTCAAACAAGAAATTTGCATTTAAACACATTTTAAAACATCTTTTTTTGTCTCTTGAAAGAAACCACGCGAAAATTAATTCGCCTTATTCTATCTAGTGCAACCGTAGTCCAGAGGACGTAACTAAATCGCACTGTATAAATGAAGGCACATAAAATTCAGAAAATCATACAAATAGTAACACATGTAATTAATGAGCTTTACTGTTATCTCACAGATCACTCTCATTTTCAATTTAAGTTCTTTAAAATTTAACTTCAACCAACATTTGTTCTGCCACGTTACCGAAGAAAAATAAAAAAGATAAGTGGTGTTCAGTTTATTGATAAGCTTACACTACTTTGACCGGGAGGTTAAGGAACGCTGTCCCCTGCGTCCCACACTGTTCGGATTACGCCCTGGTTCCAATTTCATTTAGCTAGAAAATTAACCTGTCCCGTCTGAGAAAGGTAGATTATCTCCAACTCATTTACATCAGAGCTTGGTCGTGATCAGATTAAATATATTGAAGATAATACAGATATTGCAAAGACTTTTAAGTTCTAGTTACATTACGCCAATTGCATAATGTGCTAATGTTTGAAATAACGCGTATCGTGTTGTCTCTGCTGACAGCCGAGAAGTGATGTTATGTATTTGTAGCTTCTATTCAGCCAGCCAATACACCCCTTTATAATTTTATATTTGCAAGTAGGGACTACTTCACTGGCGTAGGAAGGCGCTGGGTGGTTTTTTCTCTTGAAAGAGTGTGGGGAAAAACGCTTGGCCCGCCCCGGGCTGCACAAAATCCTAGCTACGTCACTGGCCTTCTTGTATTTTTTTCACCGAAGAAGGCTTCAGACGACAAATTCTTTGTTTTCAATATGTTCTGTCACACTTTGACAGCGCTTAGAAAACGAAATTAAAAAAGATAAGAATACGAAATGTCTTTTCCTCCAATGGCGTCATCAAAAAGACGTTTGGGCAATAACTATAAAATTGGCTGCCGTCAATATATATATATATATATTATTTTTAAATACCACTACACGCATACAATAATCCACAGAAACAACTTAACACTTTTTTTTAATTAATGACAAAATAAATTATATTTTTAATTTAATTTTTAATGCTTAAACAAGATATAAGATTAAAAAATAAATAAAAAATTATAGATCCTTTTTATAATTTATTGATTAGAATGAATAAATAAATAAAAAATACATCTTTTGCAGCATTGGCTCTCAAACTTTTGTTCTGATCATCAGTCCCCGTTGGGATAAAGCCATCCGAAACGACCATCTGTTTTTGCCCTACATTGAGCATTACCCCACACAGACCTATGCTGGTTCCCACAAGAATGAGCTCATGTAATGTCAATGAATAAAAACCAGTGGTTTGAGCGTCGTACCGCCATCTTGCAGACGTTGTGCAAGTCTGATCACAGCCGCAACGTTCAACAACGTTAACTTCTTTGCTTGTTGTGTGGTCAACTAAAGCAGATATCCATCATGGTATAATCATTGCCATGAGCCGCCGAGAACTGAGCCGCACTAGTTATGTGGCGCAGACAGCAACTTAGAAATGAACTGCACTAGTGTTGTGGCGCAAAGAGCCGCTTAGAACTGAATCGCACTAGTGTTGTGAGGCAAAGAGCCGCTTAGAACTGAACCGCACTAGTGTTCCGAGGCAAAGAACCGCTTAGAACTGAACCGCACTAGTGTTGCGAGGCAAAGAACCGCTTAGAGCTGAAACGCACAAGTGTTGTGGCGAAAAGTTTTATGTAAAGAGTTAGCAAGGCAATTGGGTGCCATCCCCGGCGGCCCAACCTGGTCAGAATAGCCACCTCAGTAACAGTCTTCGCGGCTTCCAGAATAGCCACCTCAGTAACAGTCTTCGCGGCTTCCATCCTTCCAACAGAGGTTTTATTAAATACATTTCTAAAAAAATGTAATTTACATGTTTAGACTAGACGCTTGCGATATCAAACACGAAACAACAATTTATATAGATAACCCGGCCGCTTATCTCCCCTTTGACTTGGAACGAGTAGTGGCTATGACGCCTAATTAAATTATAACAAGAAAAAATCGAATTATTTTCTTTATAAGGCACACATTATACATCGAAATAAAGAATGAGTCCGGGCTGCTCTTTCTTGAAAATCATACGTCCATGGTTACATTAAAGTATATTCAAAAGGGACAGTGTTTGCGTACTTGATGTTTCATAAATGTAATATTAGGAAACGTAATTTTCTCCTGGATTCGTCAATTTTAGTGAGGGTTTTTCTTGTACGTCCATGGTTACATTAAAGTATATTCAAAAGGGACAGTGTTTGCGTACTTGATGTTTCATAAATGTAATATTAGGAAACGTAATTTTCTCCTGGATTCGTCAATTTTAGTGAGGGTTTTTCTTGTACCAACTTTACAACAAAAAAAAAAAAAAAAAAAAAAAATCATATCTTTTATCACTTGGTTTAACATACTTCTAAAATAAAGTATGCGCCAAAAGCATAACAGTACTGGAACGCCCGCTTCTTTTCAGAACTCTCACGGAATCATTCCAACATCCTTTCCAAAATCGCCCCCTCCCCCATTCACCAGCACTTAAATATGAGTTTAAATCAGGTCAAATTTGAATACTTTTTCCTCCGTCTAGAGCAGTGGTTCTAAACCTTGCTAATGCCCCGACCCATCAATACAGTTCGTCATGCTGTGGTGACTCCCAACCATAAAATTATTTTCGTTGGTACTTCATAAATATGCATTTTCCGATGATCTTAGTCTACCCCTGTGTAAGGTTCGCTCGACCCCAAAAGGGGTCTTGACCCAAAGGTTAAGAACCGCTGGTCTAGAGACCCATTAACAACTAAAAATGCTATGCAAATTTTCACATTTACCCCCAGGGAGCCATTGGCGATTGGAGCTATGCACCTGTGACAAAAAACCACGGACCCGTTCAAGATGGGCAAGTTTCAGAACTGTTACCTTTTTGGCTCATACCGTATGGTCTAAAGTCACGAAACATTGAGAAGATCTGGAAATGTGTAAACCAAGGCTGCGATGGCAACACAGAGAGCTCGGTCTAAGTGATTCAGAGCAGAGGCGGCGCCGTGCGGGTCATCTTTGTCAATGATGGGCGACCTTGGCCAGAGTTTGTTGTTGCAGTAGTCTTCGCCCTCACAAGAGAAGAAGCACCCATGGCTCGTACCGTAGTCTGTGCAGCCGTTCTCTTGACTGTAGGCGCCACAGCCCCGGTAGAAGAACTTTGGCTGTCCCGTCTCTGAAACCCGAAGGAAATTTAAGGGATATAAATAGATGCACAAACCCTAACCCAACCTACTTGAATCTGCCGTGATAACACACTTGGTTTGTTAACACTAACCTTAACCAAACCAACTTGAATCTTAATCTGCCGTGATAACACACTTGGTTTATTAACACTAACCTTAACCAAACCAACTTGAATTATAATCTGCCGTGATAACACACTTGGTTTAACACTAACCCTAACCCAAAACCTACTTGAATTATAATCTGCCGTGATAATTCACTTGGTTTAAAACTAACACATACCCTAGCCCAACCTACTTGAATCGTAATCTGCCGTGATAATACACTTGGTTTCACATTTGATTCTCCGCTCGCCTCCTGTCCAGTTAGCGGGTGCGGTGGTGCACTCGATCCCACGACCGTTGAGGACGTACTGACAAGACCAGCACATCTGCCTGCCACCTGGGGAGAAAGTTCGACCCAAAAGAGTCATGCCGGAAACTTTTGCCGTCGGCCATCTTCAACAATTCATTCAACTGCCTTTCATCTGCTTAAACCATACAAACAAACAGTTTTGATCCACTAAATAAAGAGGCGTTGTCTCATTCAGCGGAGTTTTCATAGTTTTAGCAATCCTTATATCCACCATTGTTCCCATGGGAACAGAAGCACAACGTGGACTCTGCCCAGTGCCCAGCCGAGAAAGTCTACACTCGGGGATTGGGTTGTGACCTATTTAGTTTATGGACCGCCATCTTTCCGAACCATAAAAATACCTAACTAAACATTATACATTTGGTTTATCTCAATGTTTGCATTAAAGATTTCAAAATATTTTTTGGCTAGAGCTAAGCTATCATATCTTACCTTCAGTTCAAATGTGACTTCGCTGATTGATACAAAATACGCTGTAAATCCACTTACCAACATAACCTGTACAGCACAGTACTAAGAGCAGGAAGCTCACAGTGAAACACCTGCTCCCCATTGTAGATCAATATTGATTATATCCTGTCTGTGAGCTAATCCAATCTCCAGGCTGTGATATAATCCTGATATCTTGGCTGTGAGCTTATCCTGATATCTCAGCTGTAGTCCAGTCAGGATATCTTGGCTGTGTGATCTTATCCTGATATCTCAGCTGTAGCCCAGTCAGGATATCTTGAATGTGATCTTATCCTGATATCTCAGCTGTAGTCCAGTCAGGATATCTTGGCTGTGTGATCTTATCCTGATATCTCAGCTCTAGTCCAGCCAGGATATCTTGGCTGTGATCTTATCCTGATAACTGGCTTTGTCAAATGGAAGTTGATCCCCTTCAAGTTGTTCCTTTAGAAGCAGCTCGTATAGAACAAAAGGGTTCCATAGAACAATAGTTGTGAAGAAAGTAAACGAATCTCACTCAAGTTGATCCAGAATCATCCTATTCTTTCAAATTGATTTTTTTCGATCAATGACAATAAATATGCTCTCTATTTGAGATGTTTCCAGAATAGAGTTATTGTGTGTGCCGTATCTCAATTCACAAAACGATTCCATATAAACACTTGTCTCAGTTTGTGACTTGACTCATTTACTGATGAAGAAAAAGTATCGCCTGTGCCCGGCGTCGGAAGCATCATGTGAATAATTCAGGGTGCAATGGTGAATACCTGCAGTAACAGAAGAAGCAGTTAATAATTTTAATACCAATATTTTTCATCTTTTTTTCAGGACAATGTTTAAAATGTGGGATATTTGAATTCGTACCGTTTAAGGCCGTAATTTTTTTTTTTCTCACAGGCGACTAAAGGGTTTACGAACTTCTTGCATTATACGGTTACAGTGGTGAAGTCAAAGTACTAGAGTACCACCGTAATAGTGTACCACCGTAACAGTGTACCACCGTAATATTGTACCATCATAGCAGTATAATAGTGTACCATCACAACAGTGTACCACCGTAATAGTGTACCATCATAACAGTGTACCACCGTAATAGTGTACCATCATAACAGTGTACCATCATAACAGTGTACCACCGTAATAGTGTACCATCATAACAGTGTACCATCATAACAGTGTACCACCGTAATAGTGTACCATCATAACAGTGTACCACCGTAATAGTGTACCATCATAACAGTGTACCACCGTAATAGTGTACCACCGTAATAGTGTACCACCGTAATAGTGTACCATCATAACAGTGTACCACCGTAATAGTGTACCATCATAACAGTGTACCACCGTAATAGTGTACCATCATAGCAGTGTACCACCGTAACAGTGTACCACCGTAATAGTGCACCATCATAACAGTGTACCACCGTAATAGTGTACCATCATAACAGTGTACCACCGTAACAGTGTACCACCGTAATAGTGTACCATCATAACAGTGTACCACCGTAATAGTGTACCATCATAGCAGTGTACCACCGTAAATTGTACCATCATAATAGTGTACCACCGTAACAAAATACCACCATCATAGTGTACCACCACAATAATGTAGTACTATAAGCTGATGTTAATTCAACCATCACAGTAAGCTGATGTTAATTCAACCATCACAGTAAGCTGATGTTAATTCAACCATCACAGTAAGCTGATGTTAATTCAACCATCACAGTAAGCTGATGTCAATTCAACCATCACA
>CAXITT010001033.1:3475-22565 GCA_964033795.1 Lymnaea stagnalis
TTTTTTAGCATATCTACTTATAATACTCAAAACTGGGTGTCAAATCAGATCGCATTTCACCGTGCTGCAATTTCATTCACTGCTACTTGGTGGTGCACTTCGTCACGTACGTGCAAATACGTGTATGGCTATCGTATAACATTTCTTTACACCAACAATGCCGTAAAATTAACCTTTACCAAACCCCTGCACCATCTTCGCACCAGGCATTCTTTAGACAATACATTCTTTGAAAGTTAATTTAAGACACCGTATGATGTGGACAGTAATTATGAAAAGACCGTCTGCATAAGACAGTTATTTTAATTGAGAAATGTACACGTTTAATTTTTCATATTTCTAGTTTTCTTGTTATAGATTAAATCAAGTCAAGTTTAAACTTGTGTCAGAAAAACGGTGCCAAGCTTTCAAAAAGAAAAGACGAGGTTATTAAATTAATTATAATAACCATATAAGATCATATTAAACTCAATGCTGTCTTGCCAAATGTCCACAAACTTTAGGATATTTTTATTAAAAAAGTGTGTAACAAAATTAAAAAAATAAAAAGAAAGAACAAAAATAAAAAAAGGGAAAGAATTAAAAAAAAAATAAAAAAAATTGTTCACTATTTTATGAAGCATCTAAGCGGGAAATAATGTTGATTCTCATTTATTTTGAGCTGCTTTACTTTCGTATGACGATTGAAATGAAAATTCACACCAAAAACTAATGAAAGCTCTCTGCAGCAAAATGAAATACTATAATTATAAAGTTCATTTGCTATGGCGCATCAATCGCATGGTTACGTAGCCTTAAGTTGCCAGTCATTGAGTCTTACGTTGCCAGTCATTGAGTCTTACGTTGCCAGTCATTGAGTCTTACGTTGCCAGTCATTGAGTCTTACGTTGCCAGTCATTGAGTCTTACGTTGCCAGTCATTGAGTCTTACATTGCCAGTCATTGAGTCTTACGTTGCCCAGTCATTGAGTCTTACGTTGCCAGTCATTGAGTCTTACGTTGCCAGTCATTGAGTCTTACGTTGCCAGTAATTGAGTCTTAAGTTGCCAGTCATTGAGTCATACGTTGCCAGTCATTGAGTCTTACGTTGCCAGTCATTGAGTCTTACGTTGCCAGTCATTGAAACCGTATGATGTGGACAGTAATTATGAAAAGACCGTCTGCATAAGACAGTTATTTTAATTGAGAAATGTACACGTTTAATTTTTCATATTTCTAGTTTTCTTGTTATAGATTAAATCAAGTCAAGTTCAAACTTGTGTCAGAAAAACGGTGCCAAGCTTTCAAAAAGAAAAGACGAGAACAGGATCAGTAAGTACTTACATTAAATTAATTATAATAACCATATAAGATCATATTAAACTCAATGCTGTCTTGCCAAATGTCAAAATAAACTTTAGGATATTTTTATTAAAAAAAGTGTGTAAAAAAAATTTTTAAAAAAAAAGAAAGAACAAAATTAAAAAAAGGGAAAGAATTTAAAAAAAAATAAAAAAATTGTTCACTATTTTATGAAGCATCTAAGCTGGAAATAATGTTGATTCTCATTTATTTTGAGCTGCTTTACTTTCGTATGACGATTGAAATGAAAATTCACACCAAAAACTAATGAAAGCTCTCTGCAGCAAAATGAAATACTATAAATATAAAGTTCATTTGCTATGGCGCATCAATCGCATGGTTACGTAGCCTTAAGTTGCCAGTCATTGAGTCTTACGTTGCCAGTCATTGAGTCTTACGTTGCCAGTCATTGAGTCTTACGTTGCCAGTCATTGAGTCTTACGTTGCCAGTCATTGAGTCTTACGTTGCCAGTCATTGAGTCTTACATTGCCAGTCATTGAGTCTTACGTTGCCCAGTCATTGAGTCTTACGTTGCCAGTCATTGAGTCTTACGTTGCCAGTCATTGAGTCTTACGTTGCCAGTAATTGAGTCTTAAGTTGCCAGTCATTGAGTCATACGTTGCCAGTCATTGAGTCTTACGTTGCCAGTCATTGAGTCTTACGTTGCCAGTCATTGAGTCTTACGTTGCCAGTCATTGATTACAGTTATAGATAATTAGGCCTAATCTCTACATATATTTAACCCTAACAAGTAGATGGTTAGAGTCTGCATCTGATCCTCGATAGCTTCGTCCTCTTGTATGTCTGATTCATGCCTCTGATCGATCAGGACTTGGTCGATTTCGTTGTTATTGATACGATCTTTTGAGTTCCCCGTAACTTGAGGTATATTATTTTTTTCATCACTTTTACTAAAGAAAATTCTTAGCGTCCGAGCCCATGTCATTGACTTCTTCATGCAGACTCTCTGTTTCAATTGTTAGGTCTGTCTTCTCAATTTTGTCATAAAGTTCTAATAAATACTTAAATTATAGTATCGACGTACCTCATCATAAATGTGGTCAAGGTCTCATTAAAGGATTCTTTTTTTCTGATCATCTGTTTCTTCGATCTGAACATGACCACTTTTAAATGCTATGTTAAACACGAAGACAACAAAATATTTCATTCTCTGATTTAAATATATGACGACACACACTGTCTTTACAGCAAAAAAAATGGGGCAATGGGCCCTGAATGTGACGACGTTATGAGTTATGTACCCTTCATTATATTCATTTGAATAATTGAGTGTGCATGTGCTAAGTTTGAGCTAAATCCATTCATCCATAAAATATCCATTGGTGAAATTGTATTTACATAATTTTTGCTCTTGAAATAAAAACAAAATAATATTTATTTTTCTTTAATTTCCCTCCACCCACGTAATTTATTCTGGAAAATTAATGATATATGCTAACTTTGGTCGATATCTATTAATCCTAGTAGAAACTATGCGGAACGAATACACAAATAAACAAACCAACGAATATTCACTTGTATATGTAAGTGTTGACAACAATTTATTCAAACAACAGGTGGTATTCTTTGACAGAAATAATTACAGAATTGCATTCAATTCCTTCATATCAAGAAATAATGGGGGTAAGTTGTTGTTTTTTAAATATTTAATACGAATCTAGTATTTATTTTCACCTTAAACAAATTGTGTTAAATATTTCTAGATCTGGTTTTATGACAAAAGCCTGCCAACCAACCAAGCACACAAGCCATTTTAATTTAAATGATTTAAAAATTGTATGTTAATATGTTGAGACTTAGTAAAATAGGTGAAAAGTAGAATATTATAACCTCTATAAATTTCAACAAGGGTAATTCATTTTTTTAATATTCAAAATATATTTCAATTTTGTTTCCTTCTAGAATGATCAAAGCAAATCAGAGATCCTAACAGAAAAACTGAAATGTCAAACAAAAAGTGGTAAATCTTAAATTATTATGTTAAAAAAGAGTGAAAAAACCACACAAAAACTTCTCCTGTATTTGAGATTTGAAAAGAACGATCGTGACATAAAGAAAGAAACATTAAGTAAATGTTATATAGAGTGTGAGAAGGTGCGTGTTATGTAGACGTACTGAATCTCGGGCATCAATTTTAGCTCACCCCACATTTGGAAACTTTACGGTTTGTGGTTTAATTATAAATTATCTGCCTTGAACTTTGGTACATATAAATAGTCCATAGTTAAAATCTTTAGATCTTACGAGACAGAACGAGATGCAGATACAATGCGTAACACATTTTATACAAAAAATTGTTATGAAAGACAATAAATTTACATATCAACAGTTAAGCTAGAGGAAGAATGTGAGAACAAGGAGAGAGACAGGGATTAATGTTACAGTACGATTCGAAAGCGAGACTAATCGACTAACACACT
The DNA here is from genome assembly GCA_964033795.1 of Lymnaea stagnalis. NCBI lineage: Eukaryota > Metazoa > Mollusca > Gastropoda > Lymnaeidae > Lymnaea > Lymnaea stagnalis. Next base: position 7,258 of record CAXITT010001033.1, read on the forward strand.
GTACTGATCGTAGATATTGTACATTATATTTCCTATGTGTGTGTGTGTGCACCTTCCAACATTGCACCAGTACCAGTTAATTGATGTACTTAAGTCAATAGCATTAGTTATAATCTATTTGATTTTTTATTGTAAAATTAACTAAATAAATTATTATTTGTCATTAGCCTTAGTGGCTATCGTTATTTATTACTGTATTTAATTAATGACATGGTCCTTTGTTATGTGCTGTTTGCCACATGACACATATTCAAATACGAGATTACATTCTATACACATTACAGCGGAACGTAACATTAAGAATAAGTTAGATTACGAAAACAATACGTATCATAAACATCACAAAAAAGAGCTTGAAGTAAATTTGTGTATGTAACAGTGGTTGTGAGAAATAGAAACAACATATTTTAAGTCAGAATGAAAGGGAGTCCTCGGGAAATAACAATAATAAAAAGATAGATTAGTGGAACAAAATTGTGTTTCAGAATTAGGATGTACATTATAGATTTAATATCTAACCTTAATAGAGTATTGCACAGATCAAAGTCGAGACGAAGATGATAGAGAGGAGAGTTGCGATATGAAAGATGAATCAAGTCTTTTCTATGGTAATTTTTAACTGAATTTCTAATTTTTTCTTTGATTTACATAATATACAACAGTTCAATTAAAGCCTTTATTATTAACGTATATAATACAACATCATAAGTCTCATTTACTGTCATGTTAATGTAAATCTTATGATTTTAGATGTTAGGACTTATATTTCATACACAAATTATTGTCTGATAAATTATCTTAGAAATTAGTCTTTTAAACAATTGAAATACATGTATAAACTTAATGAAATATAGTTCAATATAGATAATAGAAAAGAGACAGATGTAACTATTGAACTGAATGTAAAGACTGAATGAAATCTTTTTTCACTAGAGATAATAGAACAGAAACAAATGTAACTATTGAAATGAATGTATAGACTTAATGAAATCTAGTTCAATAGAGATAATAGAAGAGAGACAGGTGTAACACATGGATTAAAATGTACTTTCTTGATGACCTTGTCAGGTGCACATGAAACCCAGGTGTCAGAAGCTGGAGAAGCTGGTCTAATGACTTACCTTTACAGCTGCAAGAAGAACCCAGGTCACAAACAATTTGTACCAGTCAATAATTTTAACATAAATCATCTTTCAAAAAATCACCATAACAATGACTTAGTTGCGTTCATTAAAGCTGTTGCCCATTTGACTGTCAGAGTAGATGTTACAATGACCAGCAGAAAAAGACCAAAGTTTTGGCCCAAGACCAATCACCCATATCCATTTTATGACAAGAGAGGAAATGACGTCATGAGACTAGGGACTGGAATGGTATGTAAAGTCAAAAAGTTGACAGAAGAAGGCATCAATAAATCCCTAAATGTAACATGTAAATGTCACAAGTGTCAACATTCGGACACACCCAGCAAAGTGTGGGGGGAGGTAAGCATGTGGACGGCTACACACGTTGTGTTTGATGATCTTGAGGCGAGACACACCACGTGTAGATTGTTCTATGATAGACAGGATAGTCCAATCATCATTCTTAAAGGCTGGTCAGTGGATGGAGCAGACATTGAGGAAGACTGGTGTGAGTTAAAATGTGTGACTTGTGACGAAGATTTACTGGATAAAATGGACAAGGTGGCGAGACTCAGGGATGAACTTTGGAGTAACTTAAACAAAAAATACAAGAGCTCTAGTCACAATTTAACATTCATAGTATCACACCCACATGGTTGTCCTAAACAGATCTCTGTAGGACAATGGATAAACAGATGCAAGGTAGTATCAGGTAAGGCAAAGTACACGTACACAACATGTACATGTCCAGGCAGTAGTGGGGCTCATGTCTACTCACTGGGGTATTATTATAGAGGATTGTCATATGGCCTCCATGTCCACAGTGGGGTCAACTCTGAAGGAATAAATTTTAGTGGCACTGGTGAGTACTGGCTGTAATATCGATATTAATATTTTTTAAAGAATATTTTTAAAAAGCAACAATATTCTAAAACGTATCATATCTTGATCGTTTTATTAGACAACAACCTTGACTACGCCCCATGTACACCATAAGAACCTTGCCCCATGAACACCAGATTGTCCAGATTCGGAACCGCTACCTCTAACAATCACATCACATTTATTATTAATATTTATAAATATTTTTTTCATGTTCAATAATTTTCTCTTGTTCTCATTTTGAGATTATTTGAACTCATTTTAGAACATTGATCCATTTAATTTTTAAAAAAACTTGTATATTATACATGATGTTATGGAGTTAATAATGCAGAGTATTTTGCGATACTTTAGTCCTGCTAATTCGAAGTCTTAATACCTAAGAATCCAATTTTATGTATATTAATTACTACATTTTTAACAATATTTAACAAACGTATGCTATATATTTAAGAAATTGTTAATTAGAATTTCTTATTTTAAAAAGAAGTATATATGTAGTGATATTAACTTTCTAGGATTTAGTTTTTAAAAAATAATTATCTTCTAAATAATATAGGTTTACCCCACTCCTTATGGAACCATTATGTTTCAATTGTATTATTTTTTTATCAAATTAGAAAAAACATATCCTTTCATTACCAATACAAATATATCCATAATGTATACTTTGTATTGTATAAAAAGTATAAAAAATATTTTAGTAAATCTTTAATATCAACGGAATTGTGTGTATTAATTTATAGGAAATGTTGTAATATGTTGGTAAATCTTTATGATTTGAAATATTGCAAATGAATAAAAATGTATGTATTCAACATCTGCGTTTGTTACTTATGAGTGGAAAAATGTCGCAGCAAAAAATCACATGAAACAAATCACAAATATTTTGTTAGTTTAAATTGTCACAAAAAATGTGACCGAAATAAAACAGCATGGAATAAGATGAGATTACGTGTAGATTCATACATATCTATATATATTTACACGTCCTTTACGAAAATATCGACTTTAAAAGTGCGTAAAGTTCTTGATTTTATAACAGTCAAGTCTGATTTGGGGAACAAATTTGTAAATCTTTCTATCAAAAACAACATTGACCTCATGGATTCTATCTGTGTTGTGTCAACATGTGTGTAAAACATTATGTTGAATCTCTCAGTTTGACAAGATATGGGTTAATGGTCAATATATGGTAGTTGCATAGGTTTGTTAATGTGACAAAATGAGCGTAAATGTGCCATAGTGTTCCTGATGTCATAGAATGTTTGTCAACATATATTTTGGAGCCATTGTGTGGTTCATGTTTCAAATTGGGGTTAACCTATATGATGGCTGTTATGGCATGGGAATTATGGACAAAATATGTGAATATATGGTGGTGTTCTCCGTTTGTGTTGTGGCCACATGGGGATAAATCTATTTCGTGGATGCCTCAATGTCTGATATGGCAAAATGTGTGTAAAACTGTGTAATGAATGTCTTGTTTGGGCATTAGACAACATATACTCGACACAATATGTTGCAAGCCTTAGAGAAGGTGAAGGGGCAAATTGAGACAACATTTACAACAATATCACTACAATCACCGCAGCAACTAATAATGCAGCAACAACATTAAAAACCAGTCACCAATGCAATAAAAACTACAACTACAACATCAAATGCAGTTACCGCAGCAACGTACACTACAGCTATCCCATCAAGTACAGTCACCGCAGCAACGTACACTACAGCTATCCCATCAAGTACAGTCACCGCAGCAACGTACACTACAGTTATCCCATCAAGTACAGTCACCGCAGCAACGTATACTACAGCTAACACATTACATACAGTCACTGTTACAACAAAAGTACCTGTTTACAAAGTCACATAAAGTCACCTTTGCAACTAATAGTCCAACTACACTATCAAATAGAGTCATCGTTGTAACTAAAACTACAAATACTGGCTGGTGGTGTCGCACGATGTGGGTTAACTTGAATGGTTGAGGGTGAGAATATTTTTCATTTAACTGTTATGGTGGCTGCCTCAGTGTCGCGTGTGTGGTGACATTATTTGTTAAAACTATACGACAGCTGCCTCTGTGTTGCGAAAATAAAAATAAATTGGTAATCATATATGGTAGGTGCCTTATTATGGGGAACGAGGTAACTTGTGTGTGAATCTGTATGATAGGTGATGTAGCAGCATGAGGCTAAACATATTTCCAGGGGAAATGTTGCTACACATGTATGTGTTTAAACGGACCTGATGGTCGACTCTGTGTGGGTAATGTACAAACATTTTTGTGGAAATCAGATGTGTGTTTTTCATTTTCAGGAAGTGGCCGAACATTTATGTTGGGGAATGTAGCAGCAATGGTAAATCTTTATGTTTCGTTATGTAGCGGAATGTGAGTGATCTCTTTTTGTTGAATTTTAGCAGCATATGGGTAAACCATTATGGTGGGAATGTAGCGACATATGAATCCATCTACATGGTTAAAATGTAGCATTATGTGAGTGAACTTTTATGGCTGGAATGTAGCAATATATGTATCCAACCAATATGTTGGAATGTAGCAATATAAGATAACAAATATAGCGGGAACGCGCAGCATGCACGTTAACCAAGATGGTGGGAATGTTGCAGCTTGTGACCGAACAAATATACTGGAAATGTGGCTGCATGTAATTAAAGCAATATGGTAAGATCCCAAGTGTGGTGAAGTGGGGTATATGATTCTGTGTGGGGATGTTTCAATTTTTGTGTAAACTTAAATAATGGATACCTTTGTTTGTAGCATGTAGTATATATATGGTAAGACTGAATTTGTGGTATCTCAGAGTGGGGCAGGTGACAAAATGTGGGTAAAACAAAAAGAGGGAAACCAGGGTGGTGAGTGCCCACAGTGTCGAGGATGTGGCAACATGTTGGAGAACCTCTTTTATGAGCAATGCATCGGTTTTACAAGAAATTGATTTAATAGGAGCATTAATTATTCAATAATCTGAAATAAATTATATATATACATATTACTGGAAGATAAGCAACGCTGTTTAAAACCAGACGTATTTAAGATTATATTTATAAATATTTACATATTTATACTTTCTTTATCAAAATATTGACTTTAATATGGTTAGCAGTTATTTAATTTTATAACAATCAGATATATTAAACATCAAATGATTTAAGATATTAAGGAAGGTTAGAAAACAAATAACTTTTCATATATTCCACCCAACGCTTTACTCAAATCATGAAGGGCATTGGTACTTTGTCTGAATAGTGATCTAATTATAACAAGACAAGGTGATAAAAGACATATATTTTCTCTCCCTCTCTCTCTTTCTCTCTCTTTCTACTTATATACATATATAACTCACTCAGAAACACACAAACACACACGACCTTTTAGAATAAAATAAAATTTAGGCGGAATTGTAAACTTCTTCTATAACAACATAGCGTAATTTGACTAAAACAAATTGTTAAATGTGTCATTTTCAAACTTTGACGAATAACACTATGTCAAAGTCATAATATAAGCGCTGCACTGTGTGTTGTGATTTGTAACAGTTGGGCTATGTGAATGAGGGAGAACCCTTTTCAAGTTATGGACGGGTGCATGAATGGTGGGTGATAAAATGGGAGACAATGATTTGATCGGCAGAGTGAATTAAGGATCTAGAAAGTCAATGTGTGTGATAGAGAGAGTAACAGAATTGACATCATTTTAGACATAACGTTGTGGTACTTTTTTGCCATAGAAGAATTTTGTTCTGCATATTATTTCATGTATAAAATTCAATGTGAACCAGGTTGACGTTTTAGTTGTTGTTTTTTTCAAAAATAAAACGCATAATATACCACAAATCTTTTGTGTTGCTAGTCATGCAAGGAATGGTAGGTAATGTGTTTCGCATTATTTGTGAGAATAGTCTTTAAATAGTGATTTTAAAGTGATGTATCTAAAAAATCTGGCAGTAAACTTGTCAAGCAAGTTTCCTCCTTAAAGTACCTGGGTGTTACCATTCAAAGAGAGGTCCGCTAGGACGAGCATATTAACAATGTATGTAACCAAGCAAACCAAGCCTTGGGGTTCTTAAGGCGAAATCTAAAGATTGGCAACTCCTGTGTGAAAGAAAGAGCATATAAAGCCTTTATCCGTCCGATTTTAGATTATGCACCTTCAGTCTGGGACCCATTTACCCAGAAGAGCATTGACAGGTTGGAGGCGGTCCAGCGACGAGCAGCACGCTTTGTCCTAAACCGCTACAGGAATACCTCTAGTGTTGGCAGCATGCTAGAAACACTAGGCTGGTCACCATTGGAGAAACGACGACGACAATCCAGGCTCTCCATGATGTACAAGATAAATAATGGGCTGGTCCACTGTTCCAGTATTAAACAGAAACTCGTCCCTCTCCCCCATAGACAGCGACGAGGCCATGACAGGCAATTCAGGCTCATACCAGCAAGAAGCCAGTATAGGAGCTGCTCATTCCTGCCCAAGACAATCAGGGACTGGAACCATCTTTTAAAAGGAACAGTTGAGGCGACAACACTAGACACATTTGTGTCTATTGCCTCAAGCCTTCAAACCCCTAGTGCATAATTTCCTCATCACCACCAGTAACAGAAACATTGCAAATCCCATCTACATGCATAGGAGCCAAAATGATCAATAAATTGATCGTGGGCCCTTAAGATATAGAAGAAGAAGTGTGTTTAACATCTGGCTTGAGTAACTTTTTCCAGTACTGGCTATTAAGTGATGTGAATAACATTTGCTGTTTGCAAACTTATCAAGTAGTTGTTGTCAAGAGATATATTTAATATTTAGTATTGCTATCGTTTTCAGTCAAATAGACTTGAGTTTGATTTTGTTTGTTACATTCAATCAACAACGTAATGTAAAATCCAACGCTTGTTTATAGAATTAATATTGTTAGTGTACAAACATTTTAGTCAAATCCTTTATGTGTTCACAAAACTTTGATCAATTTAATATATTCAACTCAGTTCTTATTTAATGTCATATAGATACCATTGCTAATCCACAGAATATATCCTGTTTCCTGAATCTCCATTTTTTTTTAAAACTTAGTGAAACTGTGTTTTTGACTTCCAACACTGATGTCAATGAAATGTGGATTGGTAAGGCTACCATCCAAGACGATTTAGAAAAGGTTTGTGTCAGTGCTATGGGGATAACACTGCGTTTTATAAAACAAAACTGTTAACAAAACACATACTTGTGTGGTGTGTCATCAGGTTGCAGCATTGGCGGTTCGGTTTACAGGGATGCCACTTCTTTGGACATGGCCCATGGAAATCTCAGTTGTTCAGACCAGAATATCACACATCAGAGTGAGGTTTGCGCATGCCCAGTGAAGACGTGAATTTGTTTACCTGTGTTTGTGATGAGGAATATTTCTTCGATTATGACATTATCTGTCCATCAAATTGTAAACAAATTGTGGTTATAGTTTAAAATGATATTATTACTGGTCAAGGGCGTTGTTCAAAGTGACTGTTCTCAAAATTTTAAGTAAATCAAGTGATTTCAGAACCTGTGTGTATCATGTTGATATTCGGCGCCATCTTTATTTTACTGTCCTGCATTACTTCAAGCTTAAAATAGCACTATACCTGCGTGTGTGCTCTTTGACTGCTACACACCAGAGTGACTGGAGGTATGTTCACATACAATATTACGCTGTATACCATTGTGGTAGCGACTCTGGTAAACAAACTGTTTATCTATGATACCAAGAGACCAGAAGTTGTCGTGTCATCTGTAAATTTAGACCTAAGTAAGAAAACAGTTTTCCGCACAGCGGGGACTGGCCACTGCGTGTTTGTTGACATTTTGCGTAGTTCATCTCGAACTTGCTCTGCTCAGTTTCCCATAGGACGCCAAAGACTTGTGCTATTATATCTGGCCTGCATTCTCCTAGCCAACTCCTACTCTCCTGAACCCAACCCTGGACCAAGCATCGCTACGGGTGCTGGCTATCCTCCATCGCATACCCGCTCATGTTCCCAGTCATTACGGACCTGCGGTACTTGTGACCTTGCAGTGCAGTGGGAAGACAGAGGCGTTGCATGTGAACAATGTGGGCAATGGTTCCATGGTCAATGCCAAAGCATCGACACAGACTATGACAAACAGCATGGGGAAAATTCTGGCATGCCGTGGTACTGTGCTGTCTGCGGATGCCCGAATAGCCAGATCGTGTTTGACCTCCACAGTTCAAGGTCAGAATCCACCCTCCCAGATTTCTCCCTAAATTCCTCATGCACCACACCAACGAACCTTCAGAGTTTTCAGCCACCACACTGCTCTACTCCTATGCGCTGCAGTCAGCAAGACAAATGGAAACACAGACCATTGCGCATATTGAATGTGAACTTTCAGTCTGCAAGTGGAAAGAGAGTCGAGATAGCCAATTTGATAAACAGCTTAAAGCCTGACATTATCTTGGGCACAGAAACATGGCTGAATCCCTCCATAGCCAACGCAGAGGTTGTACCGGCTAATTACAAACTATTCCGGCGAGACAGAAAAGACAGGGGAGGAGGAGTACTTGTTGCTGTCCATGACAGCCTGGACTGTCACGCTGTTCCAGAACTAGATGTTGATGAATGCGAACTCCTGTGGGTGAAGGTGAAGCTGAAGGGTAGACGCACACTTTACGTGTGTGCCTATTACAGGCCCAACACAGCAGATGAACCAAGCCTGAGGAGGCTTGATGTGTCACTTCAGAGAGCAATGCAGTCTAAGAACGTTTCTCTCCTTATAGGGGGAGATTTCAACTTTCCTGGTTGGAACTGGCAGATTCCTGCTTTGAAGCCCAAGTCCCCATACCCGGCCCTACACTCTGAATTCATGGAGATAATTAACAACCATGGTCTGGAACAGATGGTTAAAGAACCCACGAGAGGGGAAAACACTCTCGACCTACTCCTCACTAACAGTCCACATCTCATCCCAAGAGTAGAAGTCATCCCCGGAATATCAGACCACTGCATACCGTACTGCGAATTTCAAGTCAGCGTGCTAAAAAAGAAACAGGCTGTGCGAGAAATCCCCATTTATTCAAAGGCAGACTGGGATAGCCTGAGAAGTGCAACGACTGAGCTGAGTTCAAACATGCATGAGATTCAGGGTAATGCGACAACAGAAGAGCTGTGGATGAAATTCAAGACAACAATCACTGATGCAGTGATGAAATTCATACCACACAAGACCTCAAAACCTAAGACAAATCAACCATGGGTTACGGCTGAAATCCAAAGGCTCATACACAGGAGAGACCGCCAGTACAAACGTATGAAGAAGAATGGGTCGGTCGAACTAAAAGCCGAAGTACTGAGGCTCCGAAGAACCATCCAACGCTTACTGCGCAGATCCTACTGGAACTACCTGAACGGCATCTTCTCAGAGGAAGATACTACCGCCAAGAACAAGCGGTTCTGGAGCTATGTCAAGCATCAAAGGTCAACAAACATCGGAGTTTCCCCCCTGAGATGGGAAGGCAAGTTGACGTCTGAACCCAAAGAACAGGCGGACATACTCAATCAACAGTTCCAGTCGGTCTTTGGGAATGGTAGAGAGTACTCAGAAGTTGAGTTCCTGCTGAAGACCAAGATGATGAGCACAGCCTATCCCACCATGGAAGATATCAAGATCTCAGAGAAGGGTGTGCTGGAACTTCTTAAAACCATTAACCCCTTCAAGGCATGTGGTCCTGACAACATCAAGCCACGAGTGCTAAAAGAATTGGCCGAAGAAATCGCTCCTGCATTAACAATCCTTTTCCAATCGTCGCTATTCACAGGCAAAGTTCCAACTGACTGGAGAACAGCGTATGTCACTCCGATCTACAAAAAAGGAGAACATTACGACCCAGCCAATTACCGCCCTGTATCCCTCACTAGCGTAGTATGTAAACTATTGGAACACATAATCGTAAGCGCGGTCATGAATCACCTGGAGAGAAATAATATACTCAATGACTGTCAGCATGGCTTTCGAGTCAACAGATCATGCGAGACCCAACTCCTTGAATTTGCTGAAGAGTTGACGACCAACTTGGAGAACAGCAAGCAGACTGATGTGCTTGTGCTGGACTTTTCAAAAGCGTTTGACCGTGTCAACCATAGCTTGCTATTGCACAAACTGCATAGATATGGGATCCAAGGCACTACCAAAACATGGATCTCTAGCTTCCTCAGCGACCGATGCCAGGCAGTAGTGGTAGATGGCAAAACCTCCTCCTTTGTCAGTGTTAAGTCAGGGGTCCCCCAGGGCTCAGTGCTAGGCCCTTGTTTGTTCCTAGCATATATCAACGATCTGCCCGAGAAGCTGACCTCTCAAGCAAGACTGTTCGCAGACGACACGGCGGTATATAGGACAATGGTCAACAGCTCTGACCAGAGCCAGCTTCAACAAGACCTCAATCGGTTAGCTGAGTGGGAGATAAGCTGGGACATGGAATTTCATCCCGTCAAGTGCCAAACCCTGTCAGTCTCCAGAAGCAGGTTCCCTCTAAACCACTCTTACGAACTGCATGGCCATATTCTTGAGCCAGTTTCCTCCGTTAAGTACTTGGGTGTTACCATCCAAAGAGAGGTCCGCTGGGACGAGCACATTAACAGTGTGTGCAACCGGGCAAACAAGACCCTGGGGTTCCTAAGGCGCAATCTGAAGATCGGCAACTCAAGCGTGAAAGAAAAAGCCTATAAAGCCTTTGTCCGACCTATTTTAGAGTATGCTTCTACAGTCTGGGACCCATTTACCCAGAAAAGCATAGACAGGTTGGAGGCGGTCCAGCGACGGGCAGCACGCTTTGTCATGAACCGCTACAGAAGCACCTCGAGTGTTGGCAGCATGCTGGAAACACTGGGCTGGTCGACATTGGAAGAACGACGACGACTATCCAGGCTCACCATGTTGTACAAGATAACAAATGGACTGGTGCACTGCTCCGGAATCAAACAGAAACTCGTTAATCTTCCCCCCAGACTGCGACGAAGTCACGACAAACAGTTCCGGCTGGTAAAAACAAGAACGAAGTACAGAAGCTCCTCATTCCTGCCGAAGACAATAGGGGACTGGAACAAGCTTCCAAAAGCAACAGTTGAGGCGGCTACACTCGATACATTTGTGTCTATTGCCTCCTGTATTCCAACCCCCAGTTCATAACACCACTGCTGAGTCGCCCTTGCAACCAGTGAAGTATCCCATTGAAACCCATGGACAGTAACATCGCAAACCTCTCTGAAACATAGGAGCCAGAATGATCAATTCATTGATCGTGGGCCCTTAAAATAAAGAAGAAGAAGAAGAAGACAAACGTCGGATAAAGGAATGTACTGAGAACATCTTGACATATAATATACTGAATAAGCATGGAAAGAAAAAAAAATTGGTGGTCAGATGAATGGCCACTGTTTTGTCACTTGGCTTCAGCCAAATGGGCTGGTCTTGTTTAGGTTGGATACTCGACCTTCCATTGACCAAAACATAAAAAAAACGTTAGCCAGCTTGGACAGTTTGGACACTCACATTTCCCTATATACCAGTTCGTAAGCAGTATTTCTTTCAAATATTTTCTACACTGGATCATTTAATATTTTGTAAAAAGGAGGGGGGGGGTTGTCAGTGCCAGCTTCCAGAGACGTAGCTACAGGCTAGCTGATGAGACATACATCCCAGGTAGCCAGAATATCAGGTGTCTGATTGGGCTTTGGTGGGGTAATAAGGGGAGAGACTGCAATCAGGTTAGTACAAAATAAAATGAGTAAAACAGAGTATGGTTAAACCTGAAAAATTAAACGCAACAAAACAGCGAACTGGACGCCGTCTCTCGGACAGGTGTACCGAACACCTTCGAAACATTACACAAGATAAACAGTGTCCCGTCTCCAAACACTTCAATAGTAGCGACCACCAGGGCAAGGCGGACTTTTCAATAAGTGCGATTGTGGCTAGCACTAACACCGCCAGCCGGGTCAATTTGGAACACAGACTTATCCTGACTTACGGCACTTTGACGCCAGATGGGATTAATGTTATGTCTCTGTTCACAGCTTGACCCTAGCTCCGCCCCTCCACGTTCTGACCTATCACAGTGAACTTTTTTCTCCCCCCTTTTTTTCGCCGCTGCTTATTTAAACTCTCACTCATTTTCCTTCTGCCACACTTCTATTGCTGCCCACAGATACTACTTACCAGCTGAGTGCTATTTCTTATTTTTATAACGTTTTTTCTGTTGTTTTGTTCGCTGACGAAGGCTTTCTGCCACCACGTTCGCTGTTTTGTTGCGGTTAATTTTTCAGGTTTAACCATACTCTGTTTTACTCATTTTATTTTGGGCTTTGGTGGTAAATAATGGTTGAAAATAGTGGTTTTAGGGTTGAGGGGGACATCCAAATAACTAGTGTCCACTGTTGCCAAACTCTCAAGGTACACCCCTGATCTACACTTGTGTCATATTTTCTTTACATGAAAGTGTGGCTTTTTAGGACAAAGTGAGTGATGGTTTATAAAGGGAAGGGCAGTACTAACACTAGGTGCTCAACGGCTAAATCAGCGATCATTTTCTTCTGGAAGAAGGGCAAAACTTGAGGGGGTCGATAAATCTAATTGGTGGATGGATCGGGTAGCCTCCTTTCCAAATAAAAAAAAAAAAAAAAAAATCAAAATCAAAAGGGTTATTTTATTATATATATATTGTTACGCACTGCTGTCATAATGTGACAAAATAACCTTTTATTTTTTAGTTCATGGCTCGTTTTTAACAGAGCAAAACAAAGGAAGATAATAGAGAATTACAATATCACCAATTCAACAATCAAAACCATACTAATTACAATTAATAAGATTTATTTAAGTATTAATATAATTACACAAAAATAAAATAAATTACAATCATCAAGTAACAGAGTATTAAATGTCTCGTACCGGTACACAGTTAGTACAGTTTTCCAATTAATAATGTACAATGATGAATGCGAATAAACACATATAAATACACACAGAATGATACATTTGTCTCGCTAAGTCAAAAATATCTATCAGTGATCTCCGGTCCTCAATGTATATATATATATATATATCTATCAGTGATCTCCGGCCCTCAATGTATATATATATATCTATCAGTGATCTCCGGCCCTCAATGTATATATATATATCTATCAGTGCTCTCCGGCCCTCTATGTATATATATATATATCTATCAGTGATCTCCGACCCTCTATGTATATATATATATATCTATCAGTGATCTCCGGCCCTCAATGTATATATATATATCTATCAGTGATCTCCGGCCCTCAATGTATATATATATCTATCAGTGATATCCGACCCTCAATGTATATATATATATCTATCAGTGATCTCCGGTCCTCAATGTATATATATATATATCTATCAGTGATCTCCGGCCCTCAATGTATATATATATATCTATCAGTGATCTCCGGCCCTCAATGTATATATATATATATCTATCAGTGATCTCCGACCCTCAAGGTATATATATATATCTATCAGTGATCTCCGCCCCTCAATGTATATATATATATATATCAGTGATCTCCGGCCCTCAATGTATGTATATATATCTATCAGTGATCTCCGGCCCTCAATGTATATATATATATATCTATCAGTGATCTCCGGCCCTCAATGTATATATATATATCTATCAGTGCATATATATGAAGCGTAAGAAGCATTCCATAAACGCCTTAAAAATATTTATCTTTCTAGTCCATTCCCGAACGTTCCACAAATTAATTATTTTTAGTTCGTAGCTGTAGTAAATGCGTCCAAGATCAAAAGTAAAAGGCGACGCCTAATAGGAGCGCAGCATAACTTGAGATCAAACAGAGTTCACGGCATCGAGCAAGTGACGAAACAAGCCCTACATAACAAAATATATATATATTAATCATCAGTGTGAGTTTATTCTGGCATTAAAAGTTTCATTAGAAATCCTTATTTTATTTAATGCTTTAAAAAAATTAGTAAAGCGCTATTAATGTATGAATTTTTAATTTTAAAAAATAGAGAGAAAAGATATCAGTCTTTGATAACTTATTACTATTCGTAAAACAAAACAAGAAGGAACAAAGATCTTATTAATAGCATTTTGTATCATTCAACTTTAAATAGCTTATACTTTTCAGTTAATTATAGTTATAGTTATACATTTTAAAAGTCAGAGTTTTATTTTTCATAGGCTAAGCATAATATAGTTATTTTACTTTGTAAATGTCCAAAATACTTTTTTCATAAAAGGGCAACTCCAGAACTAACAAATATTTAAAGACAATAGGGTCTGGCAAACAGGGACAATTGGTTCTTATAAATCACGTGATCAAATTACATTTACAATTAAATCCCAAACAATGCATTTGTTTGCCTCTCTCACCCGTAATTTTATGAAAATCAATAAATTCTATAATTTCCTGACAACTTTACAAACAAATCCTGATTAAAATAATATATTGTTACGCACTGATGTCATAATGTGACAAAATAACCTGTTATTTTTTAGTTCATGGCTCGTTTTTAACAAAGCAAAACAAAGGAAGATAATAGAGAATTGCAAAATCAACAATTCAACAATCAAAAACATACTAATTACAATTAATAAGATTTATTTAAGTATTAATATAATTACAAAAAACTAAATAAATTACAATCATCAAGTAACACAGTATTAAATGTCTCGTACCGGTACACAGTACAGTTTTCCAATTAATAATGTACAATGATGAATGCGAATAAACACATATAAATACACACAGAATGATACATTTGTCTCGTTTAGTCAAAAATATCTATCAGTGATCTCCGGTCCTCAATGTATATGTATATATATATATCTATCAGTGATCTCTTGCCCTCAATGTATAAATATATATCTATCAGTGATCTCCGACCCTCAATGTATATATATATATATTTATCAGTGATCTCCGACCCTCAATGTATATATATATATCTATCAGTGATCTCCGGCCCTCAATGTATATATATATATCTATCAGTGATCTCCGGTCCTCAATGTATATATATATATTTATCAGTGATCTCCGGCCCACAATGTATATATATATATATCTATCAGTGATCTCCGGCCCTCAATGTATATATATATATCTATCAGTGATCTCCGGCCCTCAATGTATATATAAATATCTATTAGTGATCTCCGGCCCTCAATGTATATATATATATAACTATCAGTGATCTCCGGCCCTCCATTTATATATATATATATATAT
>CAXITT010001033.1:41982-54216 GCA_964033795.1 Lymnaea stagnalis
GGAGGCGATACGCAACTAGCAGCTGTAACATACGATGGGCAAAATATTACTGTAATACTGCTACTACTGCGGAATAAATAAGCCATGCCTTGCCAGTACACCTGTGCTATGCAAGTCAAGACTATTGCGATAATTCATAAAATGCATTGCGTGATATTTTGACAGAAATTTAGATATAACTATGCTGGGTTTTTTTACTGTCCAAATTTCTGGATTATTATAGTATCATGTTGAATAAATACGAGTACTTTCTATGGCAACCCCCCTCACTTCATGCACACATAAGCAAAAAATTCAGCATCAATACCCCCCTCAGCACTCCTCAAAGCCTTTGGACAAAATAGATGTCCCTATAGGGAAAAGTAGTAAATATATAAGAGTACCTTTTATTGTGTTAGAAGACGCATCAATACAAGCAGGGCTGGAAACAACCAAATACAAAATGCATCATTTTATTAAAAGAAAAAACAACAACATGTGACATCTTTTAAGATTAGAAAACTCATTTTGAAAAATTCATTCATAACTAGGATCTTTATTAAATGAAATAAATGAGTAACTTAAAATAAAGAATATTGTCCCCAAATAGCGCATACTTCAGTATTTAGAAAATTCTCACAGTACAAGCATTTTATGAACAAACGATGAAAACTATTTGAATAACTGTCTTCAGACCAGTTGTAAGTTGTGCACGTGAAACTTGGCCCCTAACACAAGCGTCAATAACCTATTAAACATATGTGAGGGAAAAGTTTTCGGCAAATATATGGACCAACAAAAGGATACTATAGATAGTGAATACGAAGTGTAAGGATGTGGAGATGGATCTCAAGCCGACGGGAATCAAAGAACGGGGCATACAATGAACAGTTGGGTCTAAGTGTAAGGTGTGCAGTGGCAGGCCAAAGTCCTACATCAGTTATAGCGCTATAGTATTGGCTGATAAATATATATTTAAAATATTGTGCATACCTGTTTTCCAAAACCCTTTCAAAGGTCAATAATGAAAACTATGAATAATTTTATTTTTATTGGTTTGTGAAGTGTTTATGGAAGAAATCTCTTTTCAATGATCCACGCTCTTGTTATTTCATCAGTTTTGTGAATCAACTCGATCAACAACAAAATATTTGATAAATAAACTCCTTCAAGAACCAACGAATACTTTTCAAATAAGAACTGGCTACACTACATCCCATTTTAAATCATTTATTTTATGTCACTTTTGTGTGTTTAGGGCAAAATTTTGGACTGCTCATTGACCCATTTTACATCCATCTGACTGATCTGAATGGTAGCCCATGCAATCATTGCACTGACAACACATTCTATAAAACATACAGCCCCACCCCTACCCCCCCTACAAAAAAAAATTAAAAAAAAAAAATTAAGGGGACGTTTAAAGAAAGATGATGGCACTGACTTTACAAAATAAATGACACACTAACTTAAATTATGGAGATAATTTTATTTATTTCTTTTAAATCGCACGTACGTGTTGTGTCTAAAATGTTCTTTCATTTTTTGAAATAGTTATTGAAACAAATGAGTGTTGTAAAAGTGGGTGGATCACAAGAATAGAAATATTTTTTTTTTAGCTGGGTGAAACCAAAATATGCAGTTGTGATCCATGGGGGTTGGGAAAACATGAAGCTTCTTATAAAGTGCGCTACAAGTATGCATGCTATGCCACATTGTCAGCTCGATGTTAAATTTATAAAGGATTTATACGAGCAACATTGTGTGGTGTATGTATTTTTAATCAATTTTGCATCAAAGATTTTGTAGAAGACTATAGTGAGATTGTGAAATGTAGGGACTAAAATAACGACTATCAACTTTAAAGAGTTTGACATTGTGATAGGATGTACATTTGTTAACACAAGTGTTGTTTAACATTGTGTGAGGATTAACATTTGATAGCACACAAAAAAAGATTTGACATTGTGTTAGGATGTAAATTTGGTAACACAAAGGTTGATTTAACATTGTTAAGATTAGAATTTAATCATGCAACTTTTTTTTTTCTTTAGTTTGCTTGACAAAAATACAAAATCTCAAATGCTTTGACGAAGATTACAACATCGCATTAGTCTTCGATTGTCATTACAGTTTACATCTACAACAAGAATTTTTCCGTAAATTTCTTTACAATTTTAGACCTTTAAAATATTATATCAATATTATTCTGATGACATACGGAAGATCTAAATTACTGACATTTGATAAGTTCACTCAGAAAAATTTCACTCTTGACAAAATCATCGATGCTGCGTTACAATTAAACACCTCGTCATGTCCTCACCATTTGTCTCTGAAAACTTTATTGGACGACACGAGAGATGCTTTAAGCAGTGCAAGCAATGATGTAATGAAGTTGGCGATTTTAGTGATAGCTGAAAATTTGACTGAATACGGGAACGATGACGTACCATTCTCATTTGGGCTGGAGTCGGAGGAAGGTCTGAATGTTGATGTCAAACGATTGTTCATACTGGTAAAGCCATTGACAGAACTTGAAATTAAAAATCAAACCTTAATATATATAAGGACGTTAAACATCTCAGTGGGAAGTGTTAAGAGAATCATTCAGCGTATGTGCAATTGGTGCGGTGAACATGTCGGTGATTCAATTCCATTAGAAAGCTGTTACATTTCGTGGTTCGTTGAAAAGGAATTGACATCAAAAGAAGCAGCCAAGTTGTGTCAAGAAAAAATTTCTCAATCACATTTGGTTTACGTTAATTCCAAATTTGAATATGAAGATGTTATATCATTTTGGATGAACCATATAAAACAAATTATTAAAAAATGTCTGGACTCTCCAACACGATATTACAAATATATTGAAGGCATAACAACATCGGTAGATGGAGAAAAGGTAATGACTTTTGACACTTTTATCGGTCTTTCAGTTTGGAGGAGTAATGTCTCTGAACATTACATCTGGAATGATGGAACGCCATTGGTAGTAGATCCTCCTTGGGGCTCACGCAATGAGGGTCAAGGATGTGTTTACATGTCACAAACACACTATTTTAAAGATAACTACAGCTACGCGAGAATTGGAGACTTTGAGTGGAAAGAAATTGATTGTAATAAGAAAAAGATAATTCATTATTTTTTATGTGAATCTGAAGTTGTTGAAGCTAGAGAAAGGCCGTTAAACGTAACTGACTTCAAACCCAAGAAACAAGAGTCTTACGTCAATGTACTTTACACAAGTTATTCACATTTATTGTCTAACCTTATAAATAACGAATTAAAAAGTAATTTGACGTCACTAATGCAACAAAAACTATCGTACAACGTTACTCATCAAGAGTGCAATATACGCTGCCAGAAATCGACCGACAGTAATGAGACACACATACATCAATACAATGAACACATCGATGAAAAATATACATCAATGCAAAGCAAACACCATTCTTGTAAAATAAATCAAATTGATTGCAACTCATTGCTATTTAGTGGCAACAAACATATTGGCAGCTTGTTAAAAAATAACGAAAAAAATTCAAAATTATTGAACTGCATTAGCTTAGGCACTATGTACCTGAGAGATTCAGGCACAACTTTCGCTAACTGTTTGTACGAAACAGACTCTGATAGGCATAGAGTTGGGTTTCCAAACTATTCCCACCTACAAGACTGTAGACAATTCGTATGTCCATCAGGATTTGTTAAGTGTCACAATTCCTACTGTATTCCTGTGTACCTTGTACATGACGGTGTTAAAGATTGTCCATACGGAGAAGACGAGGTTTCTAAAAACTATAAAACAAAATTGTGTAAGGGGAAACTCAAGTTTATACAAACAAATACTAATTTGCAACAAGAGAGTTTGAATCCAAATGGTCAACGTAAAAAACGCACTTTCAATTTTAAATATCAAATACCATGTGACACTGGCTATGATTGTATGTCCAATGTCATAAGGAAAGATGTCGGTAATTATTCTACATTTTATATAAGTTTTATTGAAACAACAGTTCAAATATATGAGAATTTAGGCTTGTTTACATTTACCCCACAAATTTACTCTTTGTTTCAGTTGTTCAAACTTGTAGAAGTAGATCTGAGTAACTGTAGAATAAATGATCTGGACAATGTCTTAGAAAGTCTTGATATTTCAAATGTCATTATCTTAGATGTAAGTCGCAATTCTTTTTATGGCCTTAACAACTTTTCTGTAATACAAGAAATGAAATCTTTACAGAAGTTAAATATGTCATTTAACAAGCATTTAGGATTTGATGAGAATTTCATTTTCCCATTACATTTACAAGTTCTTGATTTGTCTCACACTAAATCTGTCTCTGATGTATTCAAATATTTTGTTAATATGGCCTGTTTAAAGATTCTAGAGCTACGTAATGTTGATCCAATAGATTTAAGTGTAACAGGAAATGTACAACTTGACATACTTGATGTACGTGGTACAGAGCTCATTAACATACAAGATGGCTACTTGAGTTGGTTGTCTATTCAAACAGCCTTGTACACTGATGACTTTAGAATTTGTTGTCCAGTCATCAGAGGACCAAATATTACGGAAGATAAATGTCACGCACCACGTGACGCCGTCTCCACGTGCAAAGATCTGATTGGTGACCCACAAAAACGTGTCATTCTGTGGGTGGTTGGTATTTTAACACTTCTTGGAAACATGATGGTTGTGATTTATAGGATAGTTTGGGAAAGGGCTGTCTTTAAAAAAGCATACGGACTTTTTGTTGTTTGCCTAGGAGTGTCTGATTTTATCATGGGCGTATATCTGTTAATAATAGCTGGGGCAGATTTGTTTTACCGGAATATGTATGTTTTGGAAGATTCCAACTGGAGATATAGCGACTTATGTAAATTAGCTGGCATTCTGTCAACATTCTCCAGTGAGACTTCTACAATGTTCATTTGTCTCATTACACTTGACAGGTATTTGGTCATCAAGTATCCGTTTGGTCAACACAGATTTTCAAAGACAGGTAAAATAACCTCCCTTTGTTTGACACTGATTATAGGTGTCGTAGTTTCTTTGATCCCAGTTCTGTTTCCTGGCTGGGAGATTTATTCCTCTAATGGGATGTGCTTGGCGCTTCCTTTCAGTTCAGGGAGACACACGGGATGGGAATATTCAGCCATCTTGTATGTCGGCCTCAATTTCTTTCTCTTTATTCTTATAGCCATCGGCCAGCTGGCAATATTCCTAGCCATCACCTCGTATAAACATGATTCCTTCTGTGGAACAAGAGATGATTTAAGAAAAGCTCAGGAACTGTCTATTGCCAAACAGTTATTTTTGGTGGCCTTTACAGACTTCTGTTGCTGGTTTCCTATAGGAATTATGGGTATCATGTCTCTCAACGGCTTTCAGTTTAATCTTGAAGTCTACGCTTGGTCAGCGGTTCTCATTCTGCCGGTAAACTCAGCTATAAACCCATTAATCTATACGTTTGCAGCTATTTTAAGGAAGATTAAATCTGGTCATTCGGTGTCTAAATTAACTTCACTCAGTTCATAAAAAATTTCCTTAAATTAAATGTTAAATTTCACTCAG
Organism: Lymnaea stagnalis; assembly: GCA_964033795.1. NCBI lineage: Eukaryota > Metazoa > Mollusca > Gastropoda > Lymnaeidae > Lymnaea > Lymnaea stagnalis. The sequence goes on from CAXITT010001033.1 coordinate 47,543, forward strand.
CTGATAACAGTGTCTGTTAAACCAAATGTTACATTTCATTCAAAACATGTTTTCTTAACAAGATAATCATTTGAATACTTTGTGCCAAATGTATTAATTTCTTGGTATTAAACACAACAATAACACACGAAGCACATTTGCATACAATAAATAGTACATTTAAAATTAATTTCTGATTATGTGAATGTTAAAGGTTTATAACAATTTTTTATTAGTATTCTTGCTCCTACTAGATAAAATTTTTATCATGTCAAATATTTGAAAATGAAAAGGTTAAGATATTTGCCACCATTGTAGTTAACATTTTTTTTCAGATGAAATTATAATATAATTGTTCTCAAGTTTTTTTAGATAAAATGTGTAGAATATACGTTTTCTCAGCTCTATTTTTAAAAAAAAGCACCTCCTTTTTTAGTGCTGATTTAAAATGAATATAATCTCCACACATTTCGTCTTGCTTGTTTATAAAATATGTAAAATTAAAAAAAATTAAACCAAACCATTGAAAAGTTATTTCAAATTTTATCTTACGTTTTTTAAAGAAAAGTTTTTAATTTTAACTCTCCTCATGAATTGAAACTTTGCATGAACATTTTATTGATTGAATGTTTCATGAAGCTGTTATAGCTTTGTGGATTGTTAACTGTATTGGGTCATTTTAATATTCTATATCATATTATTGAATTTATTGGTTCTAACTAAATCATCTCTTTTCTATAATTAAATGCATTATCAATCAATAAGACAGTTCTATTGAGAATTTTTTATTTATATATTAAATGTATTATCATATAGTTCTGATTTAAAAATCTCAATCTGAATTACATTTTATCTATATCATAATCTAATGACATTTATTAAACTAAAAATGTTAATTTTGGTAGTGCGTGAGCCACCTTTCAAGCATGTACCAAACTCTTTATGCCCTCACCAAATCACCTTACATAAGCCATGCCCCCACAGCATTCCAAATAAGCCTAGCCCTCCCAAAACAACTAACTTAAGCTATGCCCTCCACGAAGCACTTCCCATAAGCAATACACTTCAAAACAACACAAAAAGCCATGCATTCCCAAAAGAACCAAACATTAGCCACGCTTCTCCATAGCACCCCACCTAAGCCACGCTTCTCCATAGCACCCCACCTAAGCCACGCTTCTCCATAGCACCCCACCTAAGCCACGCTTCTCCATAGCACCCCACCTAAGCCACGCTTCTCCATAGCACCCCACCTAAGCCCACCCACAGTACCCTATAGAAGCCATGACCTCTCCAAAGAACCCCATTTAAGTTATGCCCTCGCAAAGTATCCTATTTAAGCCATGCCCTGCCATAGTACCCCATATAAGCCATGGCCTCCCAAAGTACACCATATAAGCCATGACCTCTAAAAGTACCCCATATAAGCCATGCCCTCCCAAAGTACCCCATATAAGCCATGCCCTCCCAAAGTACCCCATATAAGCCATGCCCTTCCATATTACCCCATATAAGCCTTGCCCTCCCAAAGTACCACATATAAGCCATGCCCTCCCAAAGTACACCATATAAGCCATACCCTCCCAAATATCCCATATAAGCCACGGCCTTCCATATTACCGGATATAAGCCTTGCCCTCCCTAAGTATCCCATATAAGCCATGCCCTCCCAAATCACCCCATATAAGCCATGCCAACCCAAAGTACCCCATATAAGCCATGCCCTCCCAAAGTACCCCATATAAACCTTGACCACCCAAAATACACCATATAAGCCATGCCCACCCAAAGTACCCCATAGAAGCCATGACCTCTCCAAAGAACCCCATTTAAGTTATGCCCTCGCAAAGTATCCTATTTAAGCCATGCCCTGCCATAGTACCCCATATAAGCCATGGCCTCCCAAAGTACCCCATATAAGCCATGTCCTGCCATAGTACCCCATATAAGCCATGCCGTCCAAAAGAACCCCACTTTAGCCCGATTATCAAATGACGAATCAAGACGTCAAGATCTTCCAACGCGAGAACAGCACCCGCCAGTACTCGCATGATCAGGTACAGAGGCCATCAAGCCCAATATCAGCCCTCTTCCTATACCCATTTGATCAGATACACACAGAGGTCATTCAAGCTGAAGGACATCTGGTCATCCGGTTTGGCTTCCATAAAATTTCATCTGAAGACTTCCAAGGAAATGGGAATGCTATGTGTACGTCATAAAGTTTTGAATCTCAAATAACGGAAATTGTTGTGTAAATCAAAACATCAGCATGAGGTCACCACTACCCTACTTATGTGTCATGTCAATTAATGGCAATATTTAATCATTGTTCACCCTTTGATTTTGTCTTTTTACTTCCAACTGCAGATTATCTACATTAATAGTCGAATGTATACATTTTTAGTTTACTATTATGAAGAATGTGTACTAAGTGTATACTATCGTTTAAATGTAATATGCACAAACATTGAATGAAACTGAATAATCTGATTTCTATTTATTGAGTCAAATTCAAGGCTTCAATGTGTTTATTGTTTATGTGCTGCATTTAAATAAATGTGTATATGGATGTGTAAAAAATATCTATGTGTTAATATATGGATCTGTTAATTTATGAATGTGTTCAATCGTTGAATTGTTAATATATGGATGTGCTAATATATGGATATGTAATATATGGATATATAGATGTGTTAAAGATAAATAAATATTAATAAAATGCATGTTTATGATTCAATTTCTTTTTGCCGTATCTATGTGTAAAGTTGTCCAACAAATTAGAATGTTTGAAAAAAAATTGGTTAACAATTTAAATCATTTCCACAAATATTTGTGATTTAGTCTGATAGTATCATTAAACATAATTCTTTTGTCGGCATTAACAGAATTGCAATGAAAGATTTCTTCTTGGAAAAAAAAAACCGACAATGATGAAAAGTCATACATTTAAAAAAGGTAAAATTACTTATAATATATTTACTTGACGACTTTGTCATGACAACTTTTGATAATTTTGTAATGGGTACAGTTTAACAGTGTTATACAGAGCTTGTTTACATAATAGTTCTCGTGAGTGCCCTCTGATTGACCCCGCATGAGACGCTGTGTTCACAAAGGGGTATGGCTTAGGCTTTTGATGTATTTCTTGTTTACACCGCCAACGACTAAAAATAATTAGTCTGTTTCAAGTAGTGTTTTGTAGAATGAATCTGATGGTTCTAGAAATGCCTTGTAGCAGCTCGAAGGCAGGGCTTGGGCGTCGGTAGACCCACCTATATAAGGGATTGACATTACCATAGAAGTTTAAGCATTTCATCATGTTCATTATATTCTTTAGGTGTTGTCATGAAAATTACGATTATTTAAAGAGAAAAGTTTTGATATATAGTATTTTAATACTAAAGCATATTTTAGTCATATAGACCAGAGAGTACCGACATATCTTGCTATTCCTATAAACATAAAAGGTGCTTGTGTTAAAATTATTTTTTGAAGTACTTTAGATACATAGCAGGCAACATACGAATGTCGACGTGAGAAGGAAAGATTTTCAAAATGTAGTCTAAACACTTTTAGAGACTCATCCATCCATGCAATAACCCTGTTTGAAAATATATTTATAGAGTTCATAGACTAAATCTACGACTTATGGGCCGCCAGCATCAAAAGTAACATATTAAAATGGTTGTACTGAAAAAAAATCTACTTAATAAGTCACTCACAAACTGAAATATTGTTGCGGTAGTTCTGTTTAAAGGGATGTTTTGGACTGATTCAAAAATCTACATAATAAGTTACAAACTGAAATGTTGCAGTAGTTCTGTTTAAAGGGATGTTTTAGACTGCTTCAAAAATCTACTTCATAAGTCACACACAAAATGAAATATCTATCTATCTATCTATCTATCTATCTATCTATCTATCTATCTATCTATCTATCTATCTATCTATCTATCTATCTATCTATCTATCTATCTATCTATCTATCTATCTATCTATCTATCTATCTATCCGGCAATATAACTATATATTCATCTTTTTGTAAATATATATATATGATTCATGGAATCGTACCGGTCAGTAACCCTTACTTTGCTGTATGAACAACTCAAGTGAAGTTTACAGAATGTCTTGAACTTAAAATACCTACTGTCTGTAACAAAATAGAGATTTTCTTGAGCAAACACAAGGGATTATCTTGAACTTAATATAGAGATTTTGTTGAGCTAAAAATTGAGACTGAGCTAAAATAAGCCACCGCTTTACACATCAAGAAGAGACTGGGAGTTCAGCAGTATGACATCATGTGCTAGATTTCAGTGTGATACATTGTGATTTATATCAAATAAATTAGCCGTTTAACATTTTGTTAACCCAAGGAGGCATATTTACGATCGATTCTACAATATGTCGTACAACATACTATTGTTATTATTTGTTTGTGAAACAGCCCTAGAGCCCATGTGAAGCCCACGTTTGAATCATTTGATTTAAATATCACACAAAGCCAGGCACACACGCTTAATTAATTGAATCATTATTTTTAGACGTTACAAGATTATGTCTAAACTTACATTCACAATGTGTTGACTTTAAAGTATCATTTCTAAAAGGACATCAGCAATGTTTTGACTTTAGATGGAAATTTCTAATTTGACATCAACACAGTTTTAAGGTTAAAGTTTCATGTTAAACTGACATCATGCTTTGTCCTCTTATGGAAAAAAGAAAGTTAATGTAAAATAGCAGGCATGCAGTTGGTGACTAAATCAATACATGAAATAGCAGGCATTCAGTTGGTTACCAAACCAATACATTACAGGAATGCTGCTGGCGACTAACTCTATGTGACAAATGTGGAAATCATAATTCTGTTTTACTGTTGATCTCCATTGACAATTAATCAAGTTGTATCAATTATAATGACTATGAATTGTACATATTGTATTTTACATCGGACGTCCTTAAAAAAAAGAACATCAAAGAATCCAAAAACTAGATCTCAAGCCGAACTACAGATCTCAAGCCAAACTACAGATCACAAGCCAAACTACAGATCAAAAGCCAAACTACAGATCTCAAGCCAAACTATAAATCTCAAGCCAAACTACAGATCACAAGCTAAACTATAGATCTCAAGCCAAACTACTGATCTCAAGCCATACTACAGAACAACAGATCACAAGCCAAACTACAGATCACGAGCTAAACTACAGATCACAAGCCAAATTACAGATCAAAAGCCAAACTACAGATCTTAAGCCAAACTACAGATCTCAAGCCAAACTACAGATCTCAAGTCAAACTACAGATCACAAACCAAACTACAGATCTCAAGCCAAACTATAAATGTTAAACCAACAATCAGATCTCAAGAAAACCAATTGATCTCAATCAAACATACAGATCACAAGCCACTCTATATATCTCAAGCCAAACTTCTGATGTCAAGTCAATTTACAGGTCTCAAGAAAATATATAGATCCTAAGTAAACTTATAGATCTCAAGAAAACGTTCAGATCTTAAGCCAACTTATAAACTAAAGAAAATATATAGATCTTAAGCCAACTTATAGATCTCAAGAAAACCTATATAACTCAAGCCAACTTATAGATCCCAAGGTAACCTATTCTGCTTCTGGTTCTGTTCGTTGCTGCATCCATGTAGTGGCACCTGCGCGAAAGGGGGAGGGGGGTTATGATGCTGTTTTTCTAACAGCTCCAAGCTGAAGCCAGGGCAGAATTGAAGCTTTCGACCGACATCAATTTCACAGTGGCATTGTCCAGGTGGTTCCATTCTATTATTGTGCGTGGAAAGAAACATTGTTTATACTGCACTGTGTTGCCCTGAGGCACTTTGAAGCATTTGCTGTTGTTTCAAGTGTAACTGTTTATGGGATTGTCAGTGGTGAAGTCAGTGTTCAGTGATCGTTTTGCCCTGATCAGTCTACCCGGCGTCTGTGGCGTGAAGTACGTTTCTGCTGGGATGGCCGGCACCATTCACTTGACCACTTAATATAAATGGGATTGTCAGTGGTGAAGTCAGTGTTCAGTGATCGTTTTGCCCTGATCAGTCTACCCGGCGTCTGTGGCGTGAAGTACGTTTCTGCTGGGATGGCCGGCACCATTCACTTGACCACTTAATATACGAATATCAGGCGGAGTCCCTCTCGTCTGTCTTTAAGGAGGGAGTTGTCAAATCTTTTTAAGAGGCCAGTGACGAAGCCATAAGTGTTGGATTTGTAGTCTCGATTGATAAAACGCATCGCGTTACGTTGAATTCACTCCATCTTGTCCACGTCTTTTTTAAGGGTGGGTCCCAGATGATTGCACCATATTCTAGTTGTGAACCGACGAGTGCGAGATTGGCATTTCGTTTGCAGGAAGTTGGGCGGTGGCGCAGATTTCTTCGGATGAAATCTAGGGTGGAGTTTGCTTTTTTTTTAAATGTTGTTTATATGGGGTGATCATTTTAGGTTATTTGAGAAGAGAATTCCAAGGTATGGATTATTTGAAACTTGTCGGAGAATTGTCTCGTTTAGTGACAAACTATAGATCTCAAACTAACAACTAGGTCTCAAGCCAAACTATCGACCTCAAGCTAAGCTTTAGTCTCTACAAAGCGAAACAATCAAATCCAAACATCTATAATCCTGATTAAATTATTGCAACATGACATTTAAAAATACATT
>CAXITT010001033.1:69603-131832 GCA_964033795.1 Lymnaea stagnalis
GCACCCACCCAAGTATTATCTACCCATGTGGAGCCATGGAGAGCATCCACCCAAGTATTATCTTCCCATGTGTATCCATGGAGAGCATCCACCCAAGTATTATCTACCCATTTGGAGCCATGGAGAGCATCCACCCAAGTATTATCTACCCATGTGGAGCCAGGGAAGCACCCACCCAAGTATTATCTACCCATGTGGAGCCATGGAGAGCATCCACCCAAGTATTATCTACCCATGTGGAGCAATGGAGAGCATCCACCCAAGTAGTATCTACCCATGTGGAGCCATGGAGAGCATCCACCCAAGTATTATCTAACCATGTCGAGCCATGGAGGGCACCCACCCAAGTATTATCAACCCATGTGGAGTAATTGAGAGCATCCACCCAAGTATTATCTACCCATATGGAGCCATGGAGAGCACCCACCCAAGTATTATCTACCCATGTGGAGCCAGGGAAGAACCCACCCAAGTATTATCTACCCATGTGGAGCCATGGAGAGTATCCACCCAAGTATTATCTACCCATGTGCAGCCATGGAGAGCATCCACCGAAGTATTATCTACCCATGTCGAGCCATGGAGAGCACCCACCCAAGTATTATCTACCCATGTGGAGCCATGGAGAGCATCCACCCAAGTATTATCTACCCATGTGGAGCCATGGAGAGCACCCACACAAGTATTATCTACCCATGTGGAGCCATGGAGAGCATCCACCCAAGTATTATCTGCGCATGTGGAGCCATGGAGAGCACCCACCCAAGTATTATCTACCCATGTGGAGCCATGGAGAGCACCCACCCAAGTATTATCTACCCATGTGGAGCCATGGAGAGCACCCACCCAAGTATTATCTACCCATGTGCAGCCATGGCCAGCACCGAGAAGCATCGAGTGTTGTTTATCATAGTGGGGTAAGGATGAGTCGTTGGAGTCCAATTTGAAGCGATGTGCCTTAAGGCAGTTTTGATGGCTGTGATTGCTAATGTGCAATGGGAGACAATTCAATTGTGTTGGGCAACATAAAAAGAAAGATTACTCACCATATGTTTCATGCTGTGTTTTTTGGAACAGAAAGAATAAGCTTGTCTGCGGAGGAACAACTATTTTGAAGGTTTGAATAGACAGAAAGAAGCTCGATAACATAGCAAGGTCAGGAACCAAAGAAACATTTCTTAAAGAGAACCAACATCTTGCAGTCAAAATGTGCCAGTATAGGGAGAAAATCCAATGACAATAGTGCTCCTGTGACATGATCACATTTGTTTGCCTTTAGAACTTCCTCAGCAGCTGAGTTTTGAACTTGCTGCAGTTTTAATGTGAAATGACAGAAATGGGTTATAACAGTCAAGTCGAGAGAGAAGAATACCATAGACTACTGTTTGTTGTGCCAACGGTGAGGTAGTGGCGGGTGGAGCTGATCTGGCGGATATCGGTGTACTCATGGCGACAGCTGTATAGAATATGAATATTATGGAAAAACGTTGTTAGAAAGAATGTAACAAAGAGTCCATAAATATTACCACCGTGTGGATGATTCAAAATACGTCATATTAATGGGATTCTCTATATCAGACATGATATTATCAATTACCATTGTGTTGATGAGTCTACAAACAACGTCTCAACTGGACTCTCTTTATTCAATGAGTATTATGTTTTTTTTAATGACAAACTGCTAAGTATCATTACGTTTTATTGATACGAGGCAAATGACTAAACTAAAAGTAAAATAGTTTAATTAATCTTTACTTTCTGTAAAATTGCATTTATTTTTATTTTATTTTACTATTTTTGTGAAGTTAACACACAATTTAAGGTTTTAAAATATGATCAAATAAGTATAAAATGTTTCAATGTGGACACTGCTAATATGGCCACTTAAATAACAAACACTTGAATGTGGACTCTGCTAATACGATCATACAAATAACACTGGTATGTCCAGGGTATGATAAAAACTGTTGTTATGAGTAAATCACTGTTCTTATGTTTGGTAAGAAAAATATGTTTTGCTTAGTGATTTCATGTTAAGCTGAATCTATTGTGTGAGAGTGTTGTGACGTATTTGTGTAAAGGGAAATGACGCGTTAGTTTTGGTTGTTGATAGAAGACATGGTTGGCCGTTGTGTGCAATTCATGGCGTAGCTTGTTTCTGTATCTGAGGATTCGCCTGATTAGAGCGTTTAAATATAACATTGATTAGTTACGAGTTGTATTGTTGAAGTACATTGATTAGTTACGAGTTGTATTGTTGAAGTACATTGATTAGTTACGAGTTGTATTGTTGAAGTACATTTATTAGTTACGAGTTGTATTGTTGAAGTACATTGATTAGTTACGAGTTGTATTGTTGAAGTACATTGATTAGTTTCGAGTTGTATTGTTGAAGTACATTGATTAGTTACGAGTTGTAGTGTTGAAGTACATTGATTAGTTACGAGTTGTATTGTTGAAGCACATTGATCCGTCAGGACAATTATGGCATTGAACTCATATCAATATATTCAGTGTTTACTGTGTTGTCTGTTGCACTGGTCTATATGATGAAGTAAGAAACTAGGATTTCTCACGGGTGAACATCTGGCTTCGAAGGGTGGATGAACACATGACCCTAAGAGCTACATTTAGACAATAGTTGCTACCTTGACTATAAACGGGATCTTGGTATGTATGGATATGATTGTTAATTACACTCAAGATTAAGTTATGTGTATATTTTGATATGTTTGCTAACTTGACTTGAGAAGGGAACCTTCGTATATGTGTCAATTGTTCCTGCTCTTGAGAAACGCGTATCAAAGGAAACTAGGTGGCGTCCAGATGGGGTTTGCCTCTTTGTGGCGTTGCAGTGAGGTACTGTTCTTCCGAAGGAAATAACCCAGGCCGACTGCATAAACTTTAACGCAAAGGAAGTAGTAACGTCATAACATGATTAATTGTTGCTGTTGAAGGATATGAGGCTTGGGTTCTGGTTAAAACACATGCAGATGATTTTAGCTATGCCGCCGTGAGAAAGACACTCCTAGGTGACCGTTTCGTCCCAACTTATCGTCTCGACCGAAGGACTCTATGGATTGTTGGGGGGGGGGGGGGGGCTAACACAAAACCTTCCCTCCGGATTGGAAGCAAACTCACGTAGAACCTTTGTGAAAGTTACATGCGAAACCTTAAAGATTTTAGCTATGCCGCCGTGAGAAAGACACTCCTAGGTGACCGTTTCGTCCCAACTTATCGTCTCGACCGAAGGACTCTATGGATTGTTGGGGGGGGGGGGAGGGCTAACACAAAACCTTCCCTCCGGATTGGAAGCAAACTCACGTAGAACCTTTGTGAAAGTTACATGCGAAACCTTAAACCCAGCATTTAGGTCAACCTAGTGCCCCCTGAGCCAGGAGCGAGGTTCCTTGCGTGGCCCCATGTAGTCCAGATGTGGGTAGTCCCGGCGTCTAGCCTGTCTGTAGTGTGTCTTAGGAAGTGGCATTAACAATTTCCGCTTGATGGACCACCGGCACATTTTAACCTAGTTCACATATATGTGGAAATGGCTGCAAACTTGAATTAAGATCGCAATCTTTGTATAGGTTGATATGGTTGCTAACTCGACTCAAGACCGGGTATTTCGTATATTTTTATATGTTTGCGAACTTGACGTTCTTTAAGTTATTAAAGTTGCAAGTGTTTTTCCCATCTTTTATTGCCTCCTTAAAGTGGATTATGTTTTACCGCATCCTGCTCTACGAAAAATGGTACTTTGGCCTTCCTTTTTTTTGGTGTCGTAAGTTCTTTTATTTCATTTATGTCAAGTGCGCCCTAATTATGCCCCATAATTTCATTTTCAACTCATTTAGGACAATTACTTCCCTTCATCGATTGCTCGTTTATACGAAGTTTGTTATACATATTTAGCATAACGCTGATTTTTTATTAATGTGTTAAACATAACGTTGATTTGGTGGTCATACATTTAACATAACGGTGATTTGGTGGGAATAAATTTAATATAACATTGATTTAGGCGAAATGCAGTTAATATAATTTAATATGACATTGATTTCGTAGTAATAGATTTATCCTTCATTTATTGATTGATAATACATTTAACATAACATTGATATAGTGATAATTAATTTAAAATTCCATTCATTTAGTGGTAATATATTTAAAATAATATAGATTTATCGGTAATGTATTTAATATAACTTGATTTAATGGTAATACATTTAATATAACTTTGATTTAGTGGTAATATATATTAATTCAAATTGTATAAAGATAAAGAATTAAACAAATTTAAATTATGTGGTGACAAATTTAACACAATTTTGATTTAGTTGTAAAGGAGTTAACTCAATTTGTATTACGTGGTAATGCATTTAAAACAACTTTAAGAATGTGGTAATACATTTATCTCAACATCTATGTTAAAACATTTTTTCCAACAATGTGCTTAATGATAATTCACATTATGGCATTTTCTTAATCTAAAACTCATGTCTGAAGTAATTACTATGTATTTTACATGCAAATTATGAAAGGTTCATAATATATATATATATATATATATATATATATATATATATATATATATATATATCTTTTTCTATTTAATGATTTTTTCATTTAATCGTGTGTTTTTTAAAAACATGTGTGTAATAAATATTATATATTTTACATATAAATAATAAAATATTTATAATATATATATATATATATATATATATATATATATATATATATATATATATATCTTTCTCTATTGAATGATATTGTCATTTAATCATGAGTCTTTTGAAGAGTGTTAGTTTATGATGTGATATTCTATTCAAAGGTTTAATTCATTCTGATCATGATTATTGCATGTGAAATTAAACAAGAACAAAGAAAACAAAATAAACGCTGAAATACCCTTGTTACGTCACTACAATAATTTTTTTAGGATTATTTACATTAAAAAAGACAATGTCATATTAAATTTGCTTTTATTCAAGTCTTACTTGCTGACTGACTGGCTGGCTAACTAGCTGACTGCTGGCTGACAGGCTGGATAGTTCACTGACAAACTGACTAACTGGCTGACTGACCGGATGGCTGTCTGACTTACTGCCTGGCTGACTGACTCGCTTGATCGCTCATTAGCCAACTTACTAGCCTCAGTGACAGGCTGATGTTTGACTGACTGGTTGACTTGCTGACTTACTGACTGAATGGGAAACTCACTGGTTTACTGGATGTATGTACGTTAATAAATTTAAAATGTTAACATTTTACCTGACACCTACATATAAAGAATAACAATGAACAATTCTTAGCTTTACTGAATCAGAATAAATGCTAGCATCCATCCGTCCCTATGTGTCGATAGTGTGGACTTCGAAAGACGAATTCACTAGCCATATGATTGCTCTTCTCCTATTATAATCTGGTTCCCGAAAGCAAATCGTCCCTCTCCATTTTGTGGAAAAAACCCAAAGGAACAAAATGTGGATGATACTGCTTGGCACCAGTGATGTCAAAGGTGTTGTCAGACTATTGCATGGTCCTGTGTTATCCACCTGCTGGATTTCATTTTTGGGTTTGAATTCAGAGTTTCCGTTTTTTAGATGATTTTCCATCCAAGGCTAACGAATCCCATCCACACGGGGTGCTGGAGATGTTTTAGCTTGGCTGGGCTTCGGTGGTGATTGAACTCAAGACTAGCATTTTGAGCTAGCTCAGTTTCGACAATTCAGCTGACCAGCACCCAAGGTCACATCAATACAGCAAATCAAACGGATACTATTGAATGGAAGTCATTTTTTCAATAGAAGAACAAGAACACTGCTTATCATTAGCCCAAAGTTTGTTTAAGCCACTCATGTAAGATTTCTGAAAACGCAGTTCAATACTTAGAGAAAAGCTGATAAAATCAGCAACCTACGACATAAAACAAGACAAGGATTTATCATCTCTTAAAGAGGAGGATGTGTTGAAACTTTAACAATTCCCATGAGGTGTCACTAAACAACTTAAAGAACGATCAATTGCGTCAAGTTAGCAAAGAAATACAAAAATACGAAAAATCCATCTTGTGTCAAGTTGACAAACATATGAAAATATTCAAAAAATCTGATCCTAAGTAGAGTTTTATCCTATCAGGACATAGAAAGATCCCGATCTTAAGTTAAGTTATCAAACATGTCACAAATCTCAAAAATCTGATCCTAAGTAGAGTTTTATCCTATCAGGACATAGAAAGATCCCGATCTTAAGTTAAGTTATCAAACATGTCAAAAATCTAAAAAATCTGATCTTGAGTCAAATTAACAACCACATCAAAACATACGAAAACCCTATCAGGACCGGTAAAAATGACTACACAAAATGAACTAATGTATGTATTATATTTAGTGAAAGATGAATTATCTTGATTTAATTAGATGTTTTGATTTCAATGTGTCATGTGTTACCTCATTCCAGACATAGGAGGAAGATGTGAAGTCATTGTTATTGTATTGTCACGAGAAATTCTCTTTGTAGTTAATCCATGAGTCCCGTGTATCTTGAATTGACCTTTGAGTGGCCATGTTATTTTGCTTGTAGCTAGTCATTAAACATGTAGACACAAAGCTGAACAGACTTGTTTGGTTTACTTTTGTTCAACAGAGTTGTGTAAAATATACACATTGCCTTGTTAGCATTTTTCGTTAGAACTAGCTGTGTCCACATTCACATGTTTGTTATTTATATGGTCATAGTTTTTTAACATTGACTTGTGTGTTAACCCCACAAAAATACGCAAAGACAAATACAACTAAATGCAATTTTAAAGGTAGAAAATATTAATTGAACTGTTTTCTTTAGTTTAGTCCTTTGCTTTGTATCCTAAAAAAATAAAGATCTTAGCAGTTTGTCATTGAAAGAAATAAAAGTAATACTAAGTAAATGCATAGAGTCAAGGTGAGACGTCGTTAGTAGACTCATCCACAAAATGGTAATTGATGTAGAGAGTCCCATTAATACAACTTTTGTTGATTTAACAACATAATGGTCCTATGTATGAATTCTTAGTTATATTTTTTCTAACAAAATGTATCTAAAATAATCATAGTCCATACATAATAATAATAATAATAATAATACTAAAGTTTATTTAAAAAACACGCTTCATCCCCAAAGGCTCGAAGCGCGGTACAAAGTCAACAAAAAAACAAATCTATAATTTACCACATTTAAAACAAATGCAACACTACAAAAACTAATTACAAGCATACCAAGTCAAAGTCTTTCTACTAAATTCAACCATAAGCAACACAGCCAATATGCATTAAATGGAAGATACGGTAGACAATCATGCCAGAAGGTGTTTGCGAAATAGATGTGTCTTTAAATCGGTTCTTTAAGGACTCCAATGTCTGGTTGTTTTTGAGATCGACTGGAAGAGCGTTCCAAATTGTTGGACCAGCAAATGCGAAAGTGCGCTTTCCGTAACTCTCAAGGCGAACACGTGGTGTTGAGAGTTTGCCACTATCGGATGAGCGGAGTTGTCTAGTGGGTACATAAGGCGTCAGCAGCTCTTTTAGATAGGACGGCGCCAGGTCATGTAAGCAGCGGTAGCACAACTTGTGATTTTGTACTCTATGCGAGCACGGACCGGCAGCCAGTGCAAAACTCTCTCTCCCAGAGAGAGAGAGAGAGAGAGAGAGAGAGAGAGAGAGAGAGAGAGAGAGACTCTCTCTCTCTCTCTCTCTCTCTCTCTCTCTCTCTCTCTCTCTCTCTCTCTCTCTCTCTCTCTCTCTCTCTCTCGTTTACGAAAAGCAATGCGAGCCGCGTCATCTGTCAGATTAGCTTCATCTGCTACTACCTCACAGTTAGCGCAGCAAAAACAGTAGTCTATTCTTGTTTTCTATCATTTCTATAACAACTCTCTTCTTTCAGATTCAGCAAAATATTTTTAAAAAAATAAAAAAAACCTGCAGAAAGCTCAAAACTCAGCTGCTAGGTTACTTCTAAAGACAAACAAGACTAGATCACGTGACTCACTACTTGACTCACTTCATTGGCTCCCTATACAGACACGCATACGTTACAATTGTTTTCTTTCCTGTAACATCTTTTTATCTGGTTCCTGCCATTCATGTTTTACACAAATTCTTTCTGTCTATTCAACATTCGATAGCTTCGTTCCTCCGAAGACACGCGTATTCTTTCTATCCCCAGAACATGCACAAAAACATATATTTTGAACGATATTTCTCTTTCTGTGCCCCTAAACAATGGAATGCTCTCCCATTACACATCCGCAATATACCGACCATCACAGCCTTGCAAACTGTCCTCAAGCCCTTCTCTTCAAACACTACTATACCCAATGATTCTCAACCAACTCTAAATGATAAAAAACGCTCTATGCTCCTCAAGGCTTTCCATGGCTAGACATGGGCAGCTAGTACTTGCGTGGGTGCTGTCCATGGCTAGACAGGTGTAGATAATACTAGGCATGGGTGCTGTCCATGGCTAGACAGGTGTAGATAATACTAGGCGTGGGTGCTGTCCATGGCTAGACAGGGTAGATAGTACTAGGCTTGGGTGCTGTCCATGGCTAGACAGGGTAGATAATACTAGGCGTAGGTGCTGTCAATGGCTAGACAGGATAGATAATACTAGGCGTGGGTGCTGTCCATGGCTAGACAGGGTAGATAATACTAGGCGTGGGTGCTGTCCATGGCTAGACAGGTGTAGATAGTACTTGCGTGGTTGCTTTCCATGGCTGGACAGGTGTAGATAGTACGTAGGTGGGTAAAGTCAAGCTTTTAACAAATTGTTGTTTTTACATGTAGTATGTATTGAAATTGCTAAGTTTAATGTGAAGCTGGGTGCTGGGTGGCCGAATGGTGTAAACTGAGCAAATCTCAAGTTGGTGGTCTGGAGCTCAATTCCAGCCAGAGCACAGTCAATCAATAACACCACCAGCACCCAGCCAGAGCACAGTCAATCAATAACACCACCAGCACCCAGCCAGAGCACAGTCAATCAATAACACCACCAGCACCCAGCCAGAGCACAGTCAATCAATNACTTGCGTGGTTGCTTTCCATGGCTGGACAGGTGTAGATAGTACGTAGGTGGGTAAAGTCAAGCTTTTAACAAATTGTTGTTTTTACATGTAGTATGTATTGAAATTGCTAAGTTTAATGTGAAGCTGGGTGCTGGGTGGCCGAATGGTGTAAACTGAGCAAATCTCAAGTTGGTGGTCTGGAGCTCAATTCCAGCCAGAGCACAGTCAATCAATACCACCACCAGCACCCAGCCAGAGCACAGTCAATCAATAACACCACCAGCACCCAGCCAGAGCACAGTCAATCAATTACACCACCAGCACCCAGCCAGAGCACAGTCAATCAATTACACCACCAGCACCCAGCCAGAGCACAGTCAATCAATAACACCACCAGCACCAAGCCAGAGCACAGTCAATCAATAACACCACCAGCACCAAGCCAGAGCACAGTCAATCAATAACACCACCAGCACCCCGGTTAGACTGGTTAACCTTGGATGGCAACTCATCTAAGAGAAGAAAAATCTGAAATCAAACCCGGAGATGGAGTCCCGAAAGGTGGATAACATTGATAACATTGATACAATGAAGTCACTGGTGCCAAGCTGTATCATCCAATGTTGTTCCCTTGGGCTACCCAGCGGCGTGGAGAGAGGCGATTTGCTTATAATCCTTCAAGTATAATCCCAGGCCATGTGGATTTTGTCCTCCGAAGCCCACTCCATCGTCACATTGTGACGGACGGATGCCAGCAAAAAAAATGTGACGCGTATGTAGCCTGGGCCTGGTCTGGAGTACAGCGCTATATAAAACTACTTTAATAATAATACATAAAATAGCATATCTGGTAATACGAGTCCCAATAATATGCGCTTTGTAAAATTATCAATACCATTGTAATTGATAATATCATGTCTGATAGAGAGATTAACACTAACACGATTTTTGTAGAATCATCCACACAAACAAATATTGATAATATTTAATTTTTATTCCTACCAGGCCAATGACCAACGTATTGCTTCATTTTGTTAGCAGATCACAATCCTCTCAACGTCATAAATAACTTGTCATGTAGTGAGCATGTCTTGTTTGTCAGTTTTTCAGACCATTAGCAGTGTCACAATTTTGTTATTTATATTGTCATATTTTTAAAATATCCAATCGTGCGTAAACTCACCAAAATATCTATTTACACATATTCCCCAAATAACCAATGTACCAAATCAGATGATTGAATTCAATGTTTTTCTTTAGTTCAGACCGTTGCCATGTTGGATAACAGGACAAGATACCAATTAGCTTTTATTTTTTACATTTTTAATGAGGTCGATTGTTACTTTCTTGGTTTTTCAAGAACATTTTGAAACATTGTCACGTGACAAGAAACTTGCTGTATTGAAACATTGTCACGTGACAAGAAACTTGCTGTATTGAAACATTGTCACGTGACAAGAAACTTGCTGTATTGAAACATTGTCACGTGACAAGAAACTTGCTGTATTGAAACATTGTCACGTGACAAGAAACTTGCTGTATTGAAACATTGTCACGTGACAAGAAACTTGCTGTATTGAAACATTGTCACGTGACAAGAAACTTGCTGTATTGAAACATTGTCACGTGACAAGAAACTTGCTGTATTGAAACATTGTCACGTGACAAGAAACTTGCTGTATTGAAACATTTCTAAGGTAAGAGAAACGCAAAGCCTTGAGCATAGTTTGTTCTTTCTGTAAAATAAGTTAATTTTGACATTTGTTTTATGTTTATATAAATAACGTGTGGTAAATAATACTTAAATAGACAACAAATAACCAAACGAATTATTAAAATTAAAATGTGTTATATTACTTTTAAGTTCATCCACATACATGTTACAATTGTTTTATATAATTTCATTTAGATATATACATTATACAACGTTTTTGTACTTTTGAATGGTGTGCTTTATATTAAACAAGACAAATAATATCTATCACCAATTGTCGAGGAAACAAAATGAAACTTAATATAACGATTTGTTCTTTTCTCTGTGGATTTGTTTATTTTTACCATCGTTTTAATTTAGCGAGCGTCTGAAATAAATATGGCCCCCATGTTATTGCCTAAGATGTCATAAAAATAATTTTAAATTTGTTTTATTAATATACAAACAGTGGAGCAGTCAAGTAGTCACGTTTCTTTTTCCTTTACCTAGATGGACTTTGAGCAAATGAGCAATTTATCAATAAATCCATTAAAATAGAGCTGATTTGAATAAAAAAAGGTGTTTGTTCTACTAAGTGTTGAAAGAGAAAGAAAAGGAAATATCAGTGTCAAAATGTTTATCAATGAGAAAACGACGAAGAAATATGAGTGTCAAAATGTTTATGAATGTCTAATTTCTTTAAAAAAAAAAAAAAAAAAAACTCTACTTTTTCTGATATGCAGACACAAAAAGTATTCAATATTTTCCTAACAAAATATGTAAGCATTTCTAAAAAATAATTTAAAAGATATTAGGTGACAAAGAAACAATTTTGTGCTCATCTCTATACTGTAGAAACATAAAGGTAGACATACGCATATCTTTATATAAGAGACAAACACAAAGTACGTTCATGAAAAAATGTCTTTTCAAACACTATTAATAGAATAATCTATTTCGCAAAGCATTACTGTTAAAACACATTAGAATCTTAATGACAAATTAACACATTTAAGAGGTAGAGGGAGACAATTGTTGCTCCATTTTAATTATTGTGAATGTTTGAGATGCTGGATTTTCATTGACATTGTCTCCCTAAACGTAGGGATCGAAATCATGTGGAATAACCACTTGAAATGTATCATGGGATACGCAGACGTTGCACAGGAACACTGACTTAACATAGCTTTATTAAATATACATTTCATTATTTCTAAAGTGTATTGTTTAAAATTGAAAAACATTTTCTAATAAAGAAACAATAATTTAATTTCTATATGCCACTACAACATCACACATTTACGACTCTTATAAAAAAAAAATTTTGAAAAAAAAATGGAACAACTTTTGTCTGAAATTTGCCTCAATTACATCTAATAAAAGAAAAATAAATAAACGAACGCAATTGTTTCCCTTGACAAAGAATTAATTTGATTAAGGCGCTGCTAAAAGAAAAAGGAAAAATGTACATTTTGAGGGAAATAAATGATTACCCATTACTATAGTAATGTCATACAAGGCATATGTCTTACAATTAAAACTTGTTTTTGACTTTTAATATACTATGTATTTAATTGAAATGTACATATATATATTATATATATATATATATATATATATATATATTATTTATTTATATATACATAAATATTTCATATATATATATATATACACACACACATATATATGTATGTACATGTAATTATAATTCATAAATGGTTAGTTGTCTTTTTACCCATTATTTGACCCAAGTAATTTAGCAGAACAAGAAGCATATTTTAAAATGAAAAGACTAAAGAACAAAATTGAGAGAAGATGAAAATAGAGTAGAACTGTTAGAGATGAACAGACTAGAGAAGAACATTTAGAGATGAACTGATCAGAGTAGAACATTTAGAGATGACAAGACTAGAGTAGAACAGTTAGAGATGAAGAGACTAGAGTAGAAAAAAATAGATTTAAAGAGCCCAGAATAGAATAGTTACAGATGAAGAGATCAGAGTTATGATGGAGTCAGATTTAACCAATACTCACTAGGCAATACGAGATGGGAAAATGCCAATTTTAATCGTACAACTTGATGTACAAACTTTTGAAGTGTAATGATAATGTGTTTTAGATTTAGAGATAATTTAAAGAAGGGTGAGGATAAATTATGGGATACTTTGTTGTAATGTATGTAACATTTCTAAATAATTTATGTTACGTTTAGAGATAATTTATGTTAGAAAATAAATACGTCATGTGTAGTTAAGTGTTGTATTAAACAACAGGATCAACTGATTTTGGGTTGGTGTGTTGGGTTAAAAAATTGACACAATAGAAAACGGATCTCAAACTTTTACTACACCATTGATGTTACATAAAAACGCAATAGAAAATGGATCTCAAACCTTTCCTACATCATTGATATCGTCCACTAACACAATACAAAATGGGTCTCAAACCTTACTACACCATTGATGTTATACAATAACACAATCAATCATTGACAAATTCATCTTGAGTTAGTCTTTGTGGCACCATTGTTTCTAATATGATATATAGAAATATAGCTTAAGTCGTGTGTGCTCCTACACCATTCATGCAATAGGGAGACAACTTTGGCGAGTTGTTGTTCCCAAGCATGCACATGGTTCAGAGTCTGTTTAGAATAGTTCCATTTGGGTCGCTGGCCTTAGAATATTTTTTGTTTGCTTCATATAATGAGCAATGTAAATAGAATTTCAATGCACGCTCCTATTCCATTTATCCGATTGCATCAAATAATTTTGCCTACTATCGGCATTATTACGTAACTGTAATTTTAATCTCTCTCTATTTTTTTCTCTCTCTATTTTTATATATATATATATATATATATATATATATATATATATATATATATATATATATATATAAACACATTGTTTTATATTTAGCTCTGTATTTCCTTGTACATAACGATTCACTTTTGCATTATTTGATTTGCCATCAAGTTAACAGATATACTTAGTAAAGTAGAAATAATATATTTTTAAAAAAAATGCCTGTCTGTGGTCTAACTATACGTTATTCATCCCAAAAAATATACATTAAAATAATATCAACACTAGAAATTAACTTCTTTTGAAAATAAAACCAACTATTTTCATTGCTGTGTGTATCTTATAGCCTAGACGTATTTCATTTCTTCCAGTTTCTATTCGTCTGGCAATTTTGTTTTAAAATGGTTGTCAACATAGAAAGTTTCAATTGAAATCATTAAAAAAACATGTGTCATCTTTTCTCATCCTATATGGCAATGATCTGAACTAAAGAAAACCATTTAAATTTAAATAAATATTCTCGCTGTGCACATTTGCATTTAGTAATATTTGTAAATACATATTTTGTGGGGAGGTTAAACAAAATTAGATGTTTTAAAAATGTGACAACATAAATAAGAAAATTGTTTAACAAGAAAATCTCGGGGTGTGGTCCAATTCGTTGGATACGTGCTCCCATTTTCTAAGTGGGCGGACGTTGCGATGCTCTTCCGTCTCTCTGACTTTCTTGTTCACTTTTGCAAAGTGGAAGTCAAGCGCCTGAGCTCTCTTTGCGTCGATCGCCTCGACGCCTTGATCGGTCTGGATTGGCTGCGGGTTCTTTGCCTTTCCCGCGTCAGAGAGATTTCCAAGCAGTTTCCACTTTTTTCATCCGTCCAGGAGGTCAAGTTTTTCACATGCACTTACCCATTTCAATTTTTTCGCTTTTTGGACTGTGGCCCGAACTTCAGCCGTAAGTTATTTGTAGCCAGCACGAGCTGCAGGTGTCTGCTTTCTCGCAGCCTGTTTTTGGGCTTTCGCTCTTCGCTCTTTCTTGTATCTCCTTGTTCCAAAAGAGCTTAGATTTGCTTTTTCCCGTTCGATTCGGTGATCGTTTTCCGAGCTCTCTCGAGGATTGTGCCACTAAACCTCTCGAAGGCGGCATCTAAGTCTAAGTCGGACAATTCGATTTCTAATTTTCCAAGCTTGGTCTCGCACTGACTTTCAAATTAGCTCCACCTGGCTTTTAGTGAACTTGTCTTGATAGTCACTTTTCATACAACGAGCAGTGCATCAATGTCATAAAGATGATATTTCAGTGAAAATGCCTTATCAGTCACTTTTTTTCTACAACAAGCAGTATACACATCAGACGTTTGTAATTTATATTGTGTCATTGTTTTAATTTATTTTAAATCTTGTATTGCCTTTACAAATATTATAAAAAGCAAATTTACAGAAATGAAATATAAATCGAATTCTTTTTCATAAGTTGAACAATTTTCCAAGTAGGTTGAAAAGACATGATGCAAAGTAACAGTTTATCATTTTGAAAAAGCAATGGGAAATAGTTGAAATTCCTTCTTTTAAAAAAAACTTTTGAATCATGTACACAAAATAAAAAATTTGAAGAATTAATTTTTTTTTTCCAAATTAAATGACACTTAAAGCAAAGACATTAATGTTTTCGGTTCGGATGTATAAGATAACTTAATTTTAAAGTGGTAGCTTTCTATGTAAAATTAATTAAAGAAATCAATGCGTTGTTAGACTGTAAACAATCATATATGAAGTATAAACATGTGTGTTATTATTATTTAAATTCATACAAAATAGTCAATAAAAATTCAGTATTAAAAAATAAAAACAAACAACTAATCACATATATAATATATTTCTTTTTGAATTGCAATTTAGCTGTGCTACAATCAATTTAATATATTACATAAATAATAGTTAATTTTTATTGTATATCGATTAATGTTTCAATATCTTTGCTTCTTTACATAAATTAAAAAGCTTATCCAGGGAAACAACTGTAAAGTCTCTTTAAACGCTGTATTTGGTATAATTAAGAAAAAGTGAAAAACAATATTTATGTTTTGTTATATTTATAACAAAGTATAATAGTTTCAAAATAAATATTATCCATATAATTTAAAAATATTTGCTTTTAAATTTATATTTCTATCACACTATTTTTTAATGAAATAATCGCTTTGTTCATTTAAATTTTATTGAATAAAATTATGCTTAGTTACTTTTTTTTCTCCTTGCATTTCTCAGTGGTTAATCTACTTAAATCCAATCCCTATAATTAGGGATACAGCTTCAAAGAACGACAATCACGCTCAACGATCAGATAGGAGAAAAAGACATTATTGCCTCCCACCCACCCACCCATCTCATCAGCCACATAAATGACACTCATTGTTAAACAAAACATAATTGTTATAATGATATCGTTAACAATTAACACGCTGCCATTGTGTTTAATTTGTCATTTGTATTCACGTACCTTGTGTTTGTTGGTTACATGCATCTACGTATTGTCTTTATTTTTGTACGTTTTGTTTTTGTGACCAACTAACTAATCTCCTTTTGTTGGAATACTTACAGCTTTTAGTAGGAAATATATCATTTGTTTATGTCCGATTCCCATCCACAAACAGGCTCTTTAGTTGTGAAATTAGGCATTTCTACAAATTTTGACACTCACTTCTTCCCCGTTTTCTGTTAACTGTCAGTGGACCATCTGTCACTGATTTCTTCTGATGTTTTCTTTGTAGTTGATTATTAATAAATATGTTACATCTGTTAACTTTCAGGCAAATGTAGCTATCAAGATGTCAACCAATATGGCAAGGGAATAAATATACATTTAGGAATGTAAAAGTAGATGGACTAATAACACCAGGGTAGACGAAAATATTTGCTCTACGAGAAATTGCTTATATGGTCGCAAAAATAACGCACTTCTTTGAAATCAAAGAAGGGTTTATGGAGAGAATTTTCTATTCCACTTGTATAATAATAATAATAACAATAACAATAATAATACATTTTATTAGGAAACCACGCTTTATTCCCAAAGGCTCGAGGCATGGTACATAATCTAGTTTATTAAAAGAGAAATGAAACAATCTATGATATGCCACGTTGAAATACAAAATGCAACATTACAAAAACTGTATACGAGAATATCAATTCAAAGTCTTGCATACCTTGCAACCATAAACAGAAGAAGCCAATACACATCTAGGAGATAATAGCTAGATAGACAACATCACACGAGCAGGTGTTTTCGAAATAGATATATTTTCAGATTAGTTTTGAAAGACTCCAGTGTCTGGCTGTTTCTGATAGCGACAAGAAGGGTGTTCTAAATTTTGGGGCTGGCAAATGCGAAAGTATTATCTTCGTAATTCTCTAGATGGACACATGGTATCGAGAGTTTGCCACCATCAGGTGAGCAGATGAAGCGGGATTTTCAAATAAACTTTAATATTATTATTATTATTAAATATGTGTCATGTATCAGTTTTTTAGTGTAGCTATATGTAGCTGACCGTATATGGCGAATGTCTTACTGTTGATGGTGTACTTATATGTGGCTGAACTAATATGTCTACATTCTTTGTGTTAGTAGTGTAGCTATATGCGGTTTAACATATCTGTCGAATGTCTCAGAGTTGGTTGTGTAGCTATATGTCGTTGAACATATATGACGAATGTATCAGTGTTTCTGGTAAAGCTATATGTTGCTGAACATATATGGTGAACGTCTTAGTGTTCTTTTGTATATATATATCGCTTAACATATATTGCAAATGTCTTAGTGTTGTTGATGTAGCTATATGTGGCTGAAAATATATAGCGAATGTCTCCGTTTGGGTGATGTGTATATTCTGATGGTTTATATGAATGTCGTGTGCTTCTGTATGGCTACAAATGAGTAAACATGTATGTTGATGACTTGATGTGTGGCTACATGTTGGTGAAACAAAAGGTGACGTGTGTTACGTGGCTATGTGTGGTTGAACTCATATGATGATGTCTTGATGTGTGTTATGTGGCTACGTGTGGTTGAACATATATTGTGATGCCTTTTGGGATTATCTATATAATGAGTGACTCATTGTTACATAAGGCAACATTGGGGTGAAGATAGATCATGTGTGTCTCAGTTTGGGTGATGCAGCAATATGTTAGTTAATCTAAATTATGTGTGCCTCAGTATGTGATGTTGCTACGCATGGGTAAACATAAATGTTGAGAGTGTGTGCCGCAGTGTGTGATGTTGCTACGCGTGGGTAAACATATAAGCTGAGTGTGTGTGCTGCAGTATAAGATGTTGTTACGCATGGGTAAACATATAAGGTGAGTGTGTGTGCCGCAGTGTGTGTTGTTTCTACGCATGGGTTAACATATATGGTAAGTGTGTGTGTTGATGCTTGGAAAAGTTGAAAAAAATTTGAGAAAAGTGTGTCACAATTTTTGCCGTGACGAACGTTTTGCCTTTTCCTGCATTACCATCTAAGAAGAAGCATGTTTGTCGCTGATGGGAATGTCTGTATGCAGGGTATAAAACAGTGTCAACAGCGTGTTTGTGTTCTATGTTGAGTTTGTTGCAGTGTTCCGTATCGAGGGACTGTTCAGCATGAGCGTCGAAGTAGGGCGATGAATGAGACAATGGAAGAATGTCGATGACGGCTAGTTGTAATTTTTGGAGGTTCAGGCCATGTGAATGCAGCATGTTATTAATTCCCGAGAGAGTATACTTGTAAGCGGTGTGTGTCGAATGTTCACTTCACAATCTATGTATTGTTACAATAACATATATTTATTATACAGCCAATCTACATCTTCAACTGCAATTACTCACATGACCACAATACGCAATAATAATACGTCATCGCCCTTTTCGTGCAATGCGTCACAAAATATCAAACATTCACTAACAATATCTTCCCACCTAGTAAAGTTACTTGACAAAACATAAACTCAAGTAACGCACATTTTAAAGAATCCCTTTTTTGCTACACCCCTTCCCCCCATGATAGGTCACTGCATACTTTTTATTTTACGCACAGGAATTAAATTAATATTCTCATGTTCCAACCATTTTTTAAAGCGAATATTTTTTACACAATACTTAAATTGAGACGATTTCATTTCCGAAAAGAAAATATCACGCACCAAACGCTATTACGTTTATATATATATATTATATATAGCGTAGTTATCGGGAATTATATTTTGCTCACTATTAAACTTATTATTGAACCACACTTTGAAAGTAAGCGATGTTGTGTTTTTTTTACAGATTTTTGTTTCTGATCAGTAGCAATGGGGATCAGCTCAGTCTTTTCATCATTCAATTTGATCTTGTTTATGATCATCTAGTGCTTAACTGACTCCACTGTCTTCTTATTCGTACTAAGAAGTTGAGGAAACTGAGAGGGGATCACGGATTGATGAAGTTGTGTATCGTACGCAAACATGTGATACATCATGTCAAATTGCTTGATCACTGCACCCAGTGGCTGAACGTATAATGTGAAAAGCATCGGGCCTAAGACAGAACCCTGGATTAGTCCGAATTCAATTATAGATTGCTTCGAGGTAAAGCCGTTTGAAATAACTGACTGGAACCGATTTGTCATATACGAGTGAAAGCATCTCAGGACGGTATCTGTGAGACCGAACGTTTTTTGCAGACGCTGGAGCAGTATGCCGTGGTCAAGCGTATCGAAAGCTGCCGATAAATCGAGTAAAGACAAAATGGATACCTGGCCATCATCACAAGACGAAAGAAGTTCATTTGTGACAAGCACAAGGGCTGTCTCAGTAGAGTGATGCGCCATGTATGCTGACTGGAAAGGTTCAATCAAGTCACATTGAATGAGGTGATGCAGTAGTTGGCGGAGAACGACTTTTTCTAAGATGTTGGATATAAATGGTAGATTTGAGATGGGGCGATAATTTTCAATCACATTTGGGTCAAGATTTGCTTTCGTTAACAGCGGCGTTACTATTGCCTCTTTAAAAGTTGATGGAACAATACCAGTTGTCATATTCCTACATCTGGGGCCTGGGGCACTCACACAATCATCACTAGTTTTACAACTTCCCCTGTAGAAAGAAGCCTGAATGTTGGAATGCTTATTCCTTACGGCCTACACGATAGAAGCCTGAATGTTGGAATGCTTATTCCTTACGGCCTACATGATAGAAGCCTGAATGTTTGAATGCTTATTCCTTACGGCCTACACGATAGCAGCTTGAATGTTGGAATGCTTATTCCTTAAGGCCTACATGATAGAAGCCTGAATGTTGGATTGCTTATTCCTTACGGCCTAAATGATAGAAGCCTGAATGTTTGAATGCTTATTCCTTACTGCCTAAATGATAGAAGCCTGAATGTTTGAATGCTTATTCCTTACGGCCTACATGATAGAAGCCTGAATGTTGGAATGCTTATTCCTTACGGCCTACATGATAGAAGCCTGAATGTTTGAATGCTTATTCCTTACGGCCTACATGATAGAAGCCTGAATGTTTGAATGCTTATTCCTTACGGCCTACATGATAGAAGCCTGAATGTTTGAATGCTTATTCCTTACGGCCTACATGATAGAAGCCTGAATGTTTGAATGCTTATTCCTTATGGCCTACATGATAGAAGCCTGAATGTTTGAATGCTTATTCCTTATGGCCTACATGATAGAAGCCTGAATGTTTGAATGCTTATTCCTTACAGCCTACATCATAGAAGCCTGAATGTTGGAATGCTTATTCCTTACGGCATACATGATAGAAGCCTTAATGTTTGAATGCTTATTCCTTACAGCCTACACGATAGAAGCCTGAATGTTGGAATGCTTATTCCTTACGGCCTACATGATAGAAGCCTGAATGTTTGAATGCTTATTCCTTACGGCCTACACGATAGAAGCCTGAATGTTGGAATGCTTATTCCTTACGGCCTACATGATAGAAGCCTGAATGTTGGAATGCTTATTCCTTACGGCCTACATGATAGAAGCCTGAATGTTTGAATGCTTATTCCTTACGGCCTACATGATAGAAGCCTGAATGTTGGAATGCTTATTCCTTACGGCCTACATGATAGAAGCCTGAATGTTTGAATGCTTATTCCTTGCGGCCTACATGATAGAAGCCTGAATGTTTGAATGCTTATTCCTTACGGCCTACATGATAGAAGCCTGAATGTTTGAATGCTTATTCCTTATGGCCTACATGATAGAAGCCTGTATGTTGGAATGCTTATTCCTTACGGCCTACATGATAGAAGCCTGAATGTTTGAATGCTTATTCCTTACGGCCTACATGATAGAAGCCTGAATGTTGGAATGCTTATTCCTTACGGCCTACATGATAGAAGCCTGAATGTTTGAATGCTTATTCCTTACGGCCTACATGATAGAAGCCTGAATGTTTGAATGCTTATTCCTTACGGCCTACATGATAGAAGCCTGAATGTTTGAATGCTTATTCCTTACGGCCTACATGATAGAAGCCTGAATGTTTGAATGCTTATTCCTTACGGCCTACATGATAGAAGCCTGAATGTTTGAATGCTTATTCCTTACGGCCTACATGATAGAAGCCTGAATGTTTGAATGCTTATTCCTTACGGCCTACATGATAGAAGCCTGAATGTTTGAATGCTTATTCCTTACGGCCTACATGATAGAAGCCTGAATGTTTGAATGCTTATTCCTTACGGCCTACATGATAGAAGCCTGAATGTTTGAATGCTTATTCCTTACGGCCTACATGATAGAAGCCTGAATGTTTGAATGCTTATTCCTTACGGCCTACATGATAGAAGCCTGAATGTTTGAATGCTTATTCCTTACGGCCTACATGATAGAAGCCTGAATGTTGGAATGCTTATTCCTTACGGCCTACAAAATAGAAGATGCAAATTTTGCAGGCTTATTCGTTACGGCCTACTTACAAATGTTAGGCATGTGTCATTTCAAAACTCTATACCGTTTGGGACCAGGGGCCCAAAATGTCATTTATTTCTAATATGAGCTTTATCAATAAAATGATCAACAAATACTTTTACATGAATAGCTGGATCTTGAACAAACTTAAAATACATACATTTCATTATCCATACTCAAATACCGAAGTTAATTAACACATAACATCCATCCACATGGGGCCGGGTAACCTTTTGACAGGGTTGTTAATATTGCAATATTGTATTGGTATTGGTAGTATTGCCAATACCTTTTTAAGTATTGGGACGATATTGCAATACTTCTTGAAATTTGATATTGGTATTGGTATTGCCAATAATTATTTTTGATATTGGTATTGATTTTTAACCAATACTAAAATATATATTCAATAAATTCTCTACAACATTGGTTGTGAATAAAGCTGAATATAATATTTTTTTCTTTGGTGTCGCCATCTTGCGAGTGACATTGCCAAACAATTTTTGAATGAGACTGATCAATGAAATGAATGATAATAGAAATCAAATCATATATGATATCTTTGGCAATGAGCATTGACCAGTGACTTACCAAGGCTCGATTAAGGCTTAGGCACTTTAGGCAACGTGCCTAGGGCCTTCTATTGCCAATAGATTTTACAGGCAGTATTGGTATTGATATTGCCAATAGATTTTACAGGCAGTATTGGTATTGGTATTGCCAATAGATTTTACAGGCAGTATTGGTATTGATATTGCCAATAGATTTTACAGGCAGTATTGGTATTGGTATTGCCAATAGGTTTTACAAGCAGTATTGGTATTGATATTACCAATAGATATTACAGGCAGTATTGGTATTGATATTGCCAATAGATTTTACAGGCAGTATTGGTATTGGTATTGCCAATAGATTTTACAGGCAGTATTGGTATTGATATTGCCAATAGATTTTACAGGCAGTATTGGTATTGGTATTGCCAATAGATTTTACAGGCAGTATTGGTATTGGTATTGCCAATAGATTTTACAGGCCGTATTGGTATTGATATTGCCAATATATTTTACAGGCAGTATTGGTATTGATATTGCCAATAGATATTACAGGCAGTATTGGTATTGATATTGCCAATAGATTTTACAGGCAGTATTGGTATTGATATTGCCAATAGATTTTACAGGCAGTATTGGTATTGATATTGCCAATAGATTTTACAGGCAGTATTGGTGTTGATATTGCCAATAGATTTTACAGGCAGTATTGGTATTGATATTGCCAATAGATTTTACAGGCAGTATTGGTATTGATATTGCCAATAGATTTTACAGGCAGTATTTGTATTGATATTGCCAATAGATTTTACAGGCAGTATTGGTATTGGTATTGCCAATAGATTTTACAGGCAGTATTGGTATTGATATTGCCAATAGATTTTACAGGCAGTATTGGTATTGGTATTGCCAATAGATTTTACAGGCAGTATTGGTATTGGTATTGCCAATAGATTTTACAGGCAGTATTGGTATTGGTATTGCCAATAGATTTTACAGGCAGTATTGGTATTGATATTGCCAATAATTTTTTTTTAGTATTGTTAACAACCCTGCCTTTTGATTGTTCCATATAGAAGCCATAGAAATATCAATATACTTAGTAATCCAACATGAATAGATGGATCTTACCAAATTTCGTACACAACATCTTGATTATCAATATTTAAATACTTAAGGGTACTAAACTCAGAATATTCCTAACTATGTGTCCCAGGGCCCCATTTCATTTTTTTTTCTAATATGAGTTATATCAATAAAATGATCAACAAATACTGCTACATAAATAGCTGGATCTTGACTATATGTAAATACATACAATTGATTATCCATACTCAAATAACGAAGTGTTATTAAAACATACTATTCATGCCTTTTGGGCCTGGGACCCATTTACTTTTTCTTAATATAAGAGATATAAATATAAATATGCTTTGTAATCTAAAATTAATAAAGGGATCTTGACCAAACTTCGTACACAAACTCTTTATTATCCATATTCAAATACTGAAGGGTACTAAACTCATAATATTCCTACCTTTGTGGCTGGGGGCTCAATATCATATTTTCTATCTATACTAATAAAAGGCAAGGCCCTCACTGACTCATTACTAATTCTCCAACTTCTCTGAAGATAGAAGCCTGAAATTGGGCAGACTTATTCCTTAGGGCTTACTTACAAAAGTTAGGCAGCTTTCATTTCGAAACTCTATACCGATTTTCGCCGGGGGCCTTTAAAGTCATTTTTTTCCAATATGAGCTATATAAATAAAATGATCAACAACTACTGCTACATGAATAGCTGGATCTTGACCAAACTTAAAATACATAAATTTGAGTATGCATATTCAAATACAGAAGAGTAAATAACACATAATATCCATCACTCTGGGGCAGGGTTCCCATTTCATTTTTTCTTAAACTTTGTTCTCTTCCCTCCGTATATGAGCTATAAAAATAAAATTACTAAAACATACATTTACATGAATAGATGGATCTTGACCAAGCTTAAAATGCATACATTTTATGATCCATATTCAAATACCGTAGGGTACTTAACACATAATATCCATCCCTCTGGGGCCGGCGGTACATTTCATTTGTCCTTATATAAGCCTTATAAACATAAATATGCTAAGTACTCCGAAATGAATAGATGGATCTTGACCAAACTTAGTAAACATACTCTTAATTATCAATATTCAAATACGTAAGGAAAATAAACTGATAATATTCATAACTCTGGGACCGGGGGTCTCATTTCATTTTTTCTAATGTAAGCAATATGAACATTATTAGGGTTAGACAACACAATAGGTTTTATGCAGGTCCGTCTTACGAACATAGGGGGCCTGTGGGCACAGCAGTGCACTGGGGCCCCAAGCAACACACCACACCAGGGTCTTTAGAGGTGAGGGGCAAAGTGGGGCACACACCTCGTGCTCAAACATTTGGTGGGGGGGTCGCAAACAATTTGTTGCTCCCAAGCCATCTCACCAAGAGGAATAACTATGTAAAGAAGAATAAACATTGACTCAAGTTAAAAATAGATTAATTCATCTTATTTATACAAAAACAAAACCAGTCCAATTCAATAATGGTTTTAAAACATCAGAAAGAAATTATAATGTATCCCAGATGATGATAAATGATCAGGCTCTCCATTTTAGTACTTAGCCTTTCTGCCTCACGCCTGGATTTTTCCTTTCCTGATCAATGTCATCTGATACAGACTCCAGAGCTTCTTGTATTTTTTTCGAAACGTTGGTGGTATCAAATGTGCCGACCATTTTGTGTCAGACAGAGGCTTTACGACAACGAGAGATTTTCCTAAGGAAGATACCAGAACATTCCACCGATGTGTAGAAGCTAAGAAAAGTGTATATTGGCACTTAAGAAAGTCAAAGAATTGTCCAACTTGTAGACAACACTCTGCTTCTTTTAAGCCCACTAAGTTCAGACTGTGTCCAGCACAAGGGAC
This sequence comes from Lymnaea stagnalis, assembly GCA_964033795.1. Lineage (NCBI taxonomy): Eukaryota > Metazoa > Mollusca > Gastropoda > Lymnaeidae > Lymnaea > Lymnaea stagnalis. The sequence goes on from CAXITT010001033.1 coordinate 94,633, forward strand.
ATACACGGCAAACTCGTTCAATTGACGTAGCTGTGCTTGCAATCCAGTAAAGCGTCCATAGACATATACATTTAAAGCTTTGTCATACGATTGACCACGGCATATTGAAGGCGGAATTTTGTTCTCATTCAGGAAATCCAATGGGAATGTCTGCTAGATCCTTTGATACACAACAGTGTCTGTTAGATCCTTTGCTCCATGGGAAAATATGGAAATAAACTTGATAAAACGTTCCACAGACTTACATCCTTGACCGTAAATGTCAGTTGATCAACGTGGGAAATGTCTGAAGTGGAATCAGAACTTTTGAATAATACTTTGACTCTGTTATTTCTTCCAGAATAGGACAAAGGACATGTTGCCCTATTAGATCAATAAATTATTCTCAAATATTTGCGCGAGAGATATGATGTGTTACCCTTTCCAGCATTTCCATTATAGTTTGGGATGCTCCTCCAAAAAAAAGATTACAAACACTCAAAAGCTCTAAAATACCTTCCCAATTTCCATTGCTTACTGACCCAATAGTTGTATCACAACCACTGGAGGCAAGAAAGTGAGCAACATAAAGCCACGAGTCAGAACTTTATGCCAGTGCTACTGTTTTGGCCTATGGTCTTTGATTAATAATGGACCTAAACACCTAACTTCTTTCAGTCGAAGCAAATATGCGGTCATAGGCTTGCGATGCAGTACTCCATTTTCAGGTTCTATAATAATATTGTTATATTTCCAATAAATGAATCCTGATATAGCAAAGGGAAATACTTTTTTTACAATAGAAGACATGTAAAAACATACAAACAACCTTGGTATGGTGAAGAGAGAAGCCAAACAAGTTTTACTAACTCGTCATTCCACAGTTCAAGTTTAAATATCATTCTTGATAAATACCTTGTCTTAGTTCTTTCTTCTCCAGCTCTGACTGAGTTTTAAATGTTGCAGTCATGATTCTGACACAATGATGGCCCACCGCAAATCCAGTATTCAACTGTACAAGTGTTCTTAATATTCCATAGCGCGGGATCTGTGTGGTGAATCACACACTCTCGTTTTCTGACACAGCTTTGTGTATTTCAATTTGTGCAACTTTCCCAGCAGAGGAAATAGGTAATGGTATTGTCTGGAACTAGATGGCTGAATGCAATAGAGGATGTAGATCACACTACTCTATTTTGAGGAGCAGTAGTAGTCACTGATATTTCGATTGGATTTAACCAAGATGTTAATTTTGCAAGTTTACCCGTTTCCTTGTCTCCTCAGCTCTTTAACTCTTCTCTGCTCCAATTATAAAAAAAAAATTTTTCCCCGCTTAAGGGGCTAAACCCCTAGAAATATATTCTTTGTTTACAAGTATTTCTATAGTAATAGCAGCCATCCGTTTAAAATGGATTTCTCTGTCCCATCAAACTGACTTGTGCTCCGCTTAAACCGAACATCGGGAAATGTTCAATAGCCATGGTGCAATTAATAAAATCAATCTCTGTGTTTGAGCTATCCGATATGTAAGATGAAAATGAATATGATAACAATTATATCTAAATGCCTATATATTTCTGCCTACAGCTCAGACATACGGTGACTGTTGGGTTCTATTTATCATCTAAATATGTTTTTTAGACATAGAATACAAAATATTCTTCTGATTAAAAAAATATAATGTTATTAGGGTTTTGATTTTCTTTTTAAATAAATTTACTTTTAAAAACAATTATTCATTGGTGACCTACATATTCCTGATATAATGCTAGTTAAATTCAGTAGCACTTGAACTGGTGCTAGGATAGATTTTTCTCCACTAATTTCACTGCTGAGCAGTGGCGTATCTAGTGTTATTTCCACCCGAGACCCAGCATCTTTGTCTAGCTTGATTGTAAACGAATGCTGTAACTTTATTATTTTTCGATTCATATCTGGGAGAAGTAAAACTTGTTGACGAGAGTTATTCGACTTTAAACGTTTAAAAAGTATCCAACTTGTGATTCTTATTTATAATATTTATTTTAAATGTGCCGATAAAATCGTGGGTTAAAAGTGGGAAACATGCTGTCCATTGATTTTTAAATCAAATTTAATTGCCCAAACTTCTCGATATTCATTAAAAAGATTTGCAAAATAATGCCTTTATAAGAGTGAGTCTCCTAGAAGCAAGGTCCCCTCCCCCAAGCGTCGGGCCCTGGGAAAGTGCCCACTGTTCCCATGCCTCAAGATAGCACTGACTATATGTGATTAGGTGGATCTACTCCTAGCTTTCTAACAATACCCGTCTTATTCGGTTTTAAAATATCGTTTGATTTAATATCCAATCCATTCAAAGGCGATCTAGAATTTTCTAGAATCTTCGATAGTTTATATAAAAGCTATGTCAATGGCATTTGTAAACTACGTTTAATAGGACAAGTTTTAAATGTATAATATCTCTCAATGATTTTTTACCCCGCCCCCCACCCCATATCAGACATAAATAATATGGTACTATATTAAATGGGCCCCCAATGGGGCCCGGCGAGAATGGGAATTAATGAGTTATTGTTGCGACTGACTTAGTCATTGCGTGCGGTGTGCTTGAGAACTGTATAAGTAGTGGACCCTCTCCCGGCCATTAATTATTTTGAAGACAAATGGTCTAGGCCAGTGGTCCCCAAACTTTTTAACACCGTGGCCCGGTCAACGTTTGATAATTTTACCGCGGCCCGCTTTATTTTTTTTTTTTTTTTTTTTTTTTTTTGGGGGGGGGGGAGGGGGGAGGAGTTGATTGTTTATGTTTTAGATTATTTTGATTGGATCATTTTAATTTGATTTTATTTAAACATGCCTTGAAATGGAAATACAATTACACACAAAAAAATGAATATGAGGTGATTTATCATTTTAATTTACTAGAACGCTAAATCAATGAGAACCCTGAGCTATTTTTTCTTCAACGAGACTGTTCCATCTGGTGGGTAATAGGAGACAATGACATCCGAAGTGTTTTGCTTATGTCCAGTTATTCCCATGTTTTGTTTTGGTAGCTGTCACTGCAGAAAACACTGCTTCACACAGATAGGACATCTGACACTTTTAACAACACATCGTACAACCAACTACAAACTACTACCAACAAATACACATTTTATGACATACCACAAAAACTGACAAATAACCCACATCCCACTTCATTACTAGTACCTAAACTCTAGACATACTACTGCAACACGAAACCTGCAACCCAAACACTAGACTGGCTAACCAATATTAAACGTACTACCTCAACATTAGACTTACAACGCCAATAATAGTATACTATCAAGACATTAGAATTCAATCAGACCTACTACCAAACATTAGACCTACTTCCCCTCTATGAAACCAACTATCCCAAAAATAGAACTAATTCCCCCACCAAAAGACCTAATAAACAAACACTAGACCTACTACTCAAATACTACACCTACTAAACCAACATTAGACCTACTACCCCAAAACTTGATCTAACACCCTAACATTAGACGTACTATCCCAACATTAGACCTACTACCCCAACACTAGACCTACTACCCCAACACTAGACCTACTAGTCTGATTTTGGGTATTTTGATATTATCGAAAGAGTTGATGTGTGCGTCTCGCAATGTTAATATTATGGAGGAAGGAATGATCTATTCGTCAAAGATTTGGAGACAGTTGGGATAGAAAGAATATATGCTTATACAAAAATAAGAATGGAACTTACTTGGACATTCGATTATGCCCAGTATGACTCATTTAAAAATGTCCCAGTATGGCTCACGCCATTTATGCCCAGTAATACTTTTTTAACAATGGCCAATATGACACATGCCAAAAATGACCAGTACAACTCACGTAAATGTTAACCAGTATGACTGACACAACAAATGTCTAGCATGACTCCCTGCCAGGAGTTGGATAATTTTACACATAAATACAATAACAAAAAATTTTTAACAAAAAACATTTATTTCCTTGATATTTATGTATCTTTACCACATCAATATATTAAAACATTTGTATGTTAGCACATCCATATATTAACACATACATATGTTAACACATCCAAATATCAACATCTATTTAAATGCAACACAGAAACGATAAACACATTTAAACCTGGAACTTGACTCACTAAATAGAAATATGAAGATTCAGTTTCCTTGAATGTTCATGCAAGTTATTTTAAACGAGTTTGTACAGTTAGTAAAATTTCTTTCAATGGTTCTACATAAATATATACATGCAATTGTTTATTTAGATAATCTACAGTTTGGATTTAAAAGCCAAAAACAAATTGAGGAACATGATTAAATGTTGTGATTATTGAATTTGAGACACGAGGAGAGTAGTGGTGACCTCATGCCGATAATACTAATTACACAGCAATTGTGGAATGGGATCATAGACAATCTTAGTGTCCCAGCGGCTTAGTAAAATTAGTAGCGAAGTAGAAATCTCGTAATGGGAGAGGGAAGACTTTATAATGTACACATACCATCCCAACTACTGGTAATTCGACTGCTGAACCTATAAGAGCTGACCGGATGTCCTTGGGCTTGGATTGCATTTATGGGTACCTGATCAAGTTGCTACTGGCAGAGAGCTGTTGTTGGTAATGTGTTGGTAACTAACGAGTGGACACCGGGAGGCTCTGTCATGGCGAAGTGAGATCTTGGACTGGGGTGGCCTCAATTGGTACCTCATCGAGTGGGTACAAGCGAAGGCTGTTCTGACATAGGGAGATCGCTGGCAAAGGGAGATCGTTACGTCTTGTTTCTTGACTTGATAATCGGGCTTAAATGGGGTAATTTGGGGGAGGGGGGGAAGACTCCTGTGAGATGCTTTCGAGAGGGCATTGCTTTTGTGGTGCTCTTTTGGGGGGCATGACTTATGTGGTGCTCATTTGGAGGGCATGACTCATGCGATGCTCATTTGGAGGGCATGGCTATGTGCTGCTTATTTGGAGGACATGACTTATGTGGTGCTCATTTGGAGGGCATGACTTATGTGGTGCTCATTTGGAGGGCATGACTCATGTGACGCTCATTTGGAGGGCATGGCTATGTGCTGGTTATTTGGAGGGCACGACTTATGTGGTGCTCATTTGGAGGACATGGCTGATGTGGTGCTCATTTGGAGGACATGGCTTATGTGGTGCTCATTTGGAGGACATGGCTTATGTGGTGCTCATTTGGAGGGCATGGCTTATGTGGTGCTCATTTGGATGGCATGACTTATGTGATGCTCTTTGGAGGGCTTGGCTTATGTGGTGATCATTTGGAGGGCATGGCTTATATGGGGTGCAAAGGGAGAATGTTTTGTGTGGGGTGCTTTGGGAAAGGCATAAACAGGCTGGTACTAGCTGGAAGGATACAATACATTTTCATTTAGAAAAAGTTCATTCAATGAAAATAAAGATAACATATAATTTAGATTATACAATTAAATCAATTTCATTATATTATACTACATGTCCTCTACAAATGAGATGGCACAAACATAACAATTTCGTTTATGGCAATACACAAAATAAATAAATGAATTGATTCAGTAAGAACAATTTAATTCAATAATACTACATTATGTAGTATATGTAGTATATTATGTAGAATATGTAAATATGATGATACAGGTAACATTTTATAACTATCAACATATTTAATGATATATTAATTCAATGATAATACATATAATATGTGGAGTCAGTTAAGCACTAAATGACCATCTCAAAGCACTCATGACGCCGTATGTACCCACTTGACAGGTCTGCTCAACCGATAGTGGCAAGATATCGATACCGCGTGTTCGACTTGAGACTTACGGAAAGCGCACTTTTGAACTGGCGAACAATTGTAAACGCCTTTCCTGTCTTTCTCATAAACAGCCAGACACTGGAGTCCTTTAAAACTGATTTAAAAACAAATCTATTTCGCAAACACCTTTTGGGGGTGATGCTATCTACCATCTCTTTCAGCTAATGTATATTGGCTTGTGAAACGGGATGAAAGACTTTGACTTGTTATGCTCAAATGTATTTTTTTATATTGTTCCGTTTATTTTTAAATTAGGTAAATTTATATTGTTTTTATTTCTCTTTATACCTTGGTTGACTTTGTACCGCGCTTCGAGCTTTTAAGAATAAAACGTGTTTTTCAAGAAAACGTTCAAATTATTATTATTATAAATGATTGTTCAAATAGAAAAAATTCATTGTATGATAAAAGTATTATAATATAATTGAAGCTACTCAGATCATTTTAAATCAATGATAATACATACAATATGTAAATGAGATGAAACAATTCACATTTAATATACCTATCAACAGCTTCAATGTCATATTCATAAAAAGGCTCACTTCATAAGTAGAGTTAAAAACAAAAACTTTTATTGAAAAAGGAAAGATACACAATACACTAAAGGTTAAATAAATTTTCTTGTTATAAACATGCAAAATGGGAAATATTATAAAGCTTAAGAGATATTGTTATAACTACAAAAAATGTTCGTGTCTAATTAATCTTGTATGAACATATTACATTCTTACAGTTTTAAATGTACTGAAAATGCTTAATTGAATTTATGTCATTGATCTTAATGTATTATTGTTTTGTTCGAAGCTAAAATGATTTCATTCCACAGAAATAATTATACTGATTATCTGTCTGATAAAACAATGTTGATAGTAAAATGTTGCATTAGGTTTAACACGCACTGCTAGGAGCTGAGTGAAAAGTAGCAATTAGTTTAATACTGCAATATCATGAGGTGTGTGAAAGGTAAAAGTTTCGTTTAACATAAGCTGTTATGAGGTGAGTGACGTCTGTTTAGACACAAGATAACCAAACTTAAGCTTTTTCAAAATAGCTGGCAACGTGTAGATTAATGGGTTGATGGCTGAGTTTACCGGCAAAATGAGAACCGCTGACCAAGCGTATACGTCAACATTGAACTGAAAGCCGTTGAGAGACATGATACCCATAATTCCTATAGGAAACCAGCAGCAGAAGTCTGAAAATGCCACAATAAATAATTGTTTGGCAATAGATAGTTCCTGAGCTTTTCTTAAATCATCTCTTGTTCCACAGAAGGAATCATGTTTATACGAAGTAAAGGCTAGGAATATTGCCAGCTGGCCGATGGCTATAAGAATAAAGAGAAAGAAATTGAGGCCGACAAACAAGATGGCTGAATATTCCCATCCCATGTGTCTCCCAGAACTGAAAGGAAGTGCCAAGCACATCCCATTAGAAGAATAAATCTCCCAGCCAGGAAACAGAACTGGGATCACAGAAACTACGACACCTATAATCAGAGTCAAACAAAGGGAGGTTATTTTCCCTGTCTTTGAAAATCTATGCTGTCCAAACGGATACTTGATGACCAAATACCTGTCAAGTGTAATGAGACAAATAAACATCGTAGAAGTCTCACTGGAGAATGTTGACAGAATGCCAGCTAATTTACACATGTCGCTATGTCTCCAGTTGGAATCTTCTAAAACATACATGTTCCGGTAAAACCAATCTGCCCCAGCTATTATTATCAAATAGACGCCCATGATAAAATCAGAAACTCCTAGGCAAAAAACAAAAAGTCCGTATGCCTTGTTAAAGACAGCCCTGTCCCAAACTATCCTATAAATCACAACCACCATGTTTCCAAGTAGGGATAAAATACCAACCATCAATAGAATGACACGTTTTTGTTGGTCACCAATCAGATCTTTGCACGTGGATATGGCGTCACGTGGTGCGTGACAGTTATTTTCTGTGATATTTGGTCCTCTGATAACCTGACAACAAATTCTAAAGTCATCAGTGTACAAGGCTGTTTGAATAGACAACCATTTTAAGTAGCCATCTTTTATGTTAATGAGTTCTGTACCACGTACATCAAGTATGTCAAGATTTATATTTCCTGTTAGACCTAAATCTATTGGATCTGAGTTACGTAGTTCTAAAATCTTTAAACAGGTCAAATTAACCAAATATTTGATTACACCAGAGCCACATTTAGTGTGAGACAAATCTAGAACCTGTAAATGTAATGGGAAAATGAAGTTGTCACCAAGTTCTAAATGCTTGTTAAATGACATATTTAACTTCTTTAAATTCTTCATTTCTTGTATGACAGAAAAGTTGTGGTGTCCAGAAATAGAATTGCCACTAACATCTAATATGATGACATCTGAACTGTCTAGACTTTTAATGACACTGTCAAGATCACGTATTTTACAGTTACTTACATCTACTTCAACAAGTTTTAAGAACTGAAAAAAAGAGTAGATTTGTGGGGTAAATGTAAACAAGCCTACATACTCATAAATTTGAACTGCGCTCTCAACATATCGGATATAAAATGTACTGTCATTACCGCTCCCATTCCTTATTACATTTGATACACAAGCATAGCCAGTGTCACAAGGTATTTTACAGACAAAGTCATTAGTGCGGTTTATACGTTGATCAATTGAACTGAAAATTTCTTGTTTCAGACAAATTTGTGTTTGCTTGAACTTGAGTTTCCCCGTACACAATGTTGTCTCATTGTTAATAGAATGTTCATCTTCTCCGTATGGACAATCTTTAACACCATCATGTACAAGGTACACAGGAATACAGTATGAATCTTGACACTTGAAAAATCCTGGTGGACATATGAAATGTTTACAGTCTTGTAGGTGTGAATTGTTTTGAAAACCAACTCTACGTCTGTTAGAGTCTATTTCGTACAAACATAAAGTGACATTTTTGCCTGGATCTCTCAGGTACTTAATGCCAAGGCTGCTGTAATTTGAACGTTTCACATGTGTTTCGTTGTTTCTTAACACTCGGCCAATGAGATTTGCGCAATGGAATGGGAATGATGGAATATTAATTTGACTTGTTTCATAATGTTGTCGTCTGTTTGGTATTGATAGATAACTTTCACAGATGAGTTCAATAGATTTACTTAAGTGGCTCTCGCTAATTTCTATGTAGTTCTTGAAGCTTATTTTACACTCTTTATGAATAACTTTATAGGAAAGTTTTTTTTTTATTAGTAATGTCAAATTATTTTGTAAATTGTTATTTATATGGTTGAACAATAAATGTGAATAACTTGTGTAAAGTAAATGGATGTGAGACTTTTGTTTCTTGGGTTTGAAGTCTGTCCAGTTTAATAGTCCTTTCTCCACACCAGTTCTCTCTGTTTCACAAAATAGAAAAAATATAGTCTTTGTTGTATTACAATCAACTTCATTCCACTCAAAGGGTCCACTGGTCATGTCGTCACCAGTATAATAGTATTTTTGTGACATGTAAACACAACCTTGACCTTCATTGCGTGAACCCCAAAGAGGATCTACTACCAGTGGAGTTCCATCTTGCCAAATGTAATTGTCAGACTCATGATTCCTCTCACGTGACAGACCGATAAAAACGTCAAAAGCATGTACATGTGTTTCATTGATCAATACTGTATTGCAAGACTTATCAGGTAAGTTTTCATGTATACTATCACTACAATAATAAGCTTGTGTTTTTAAAATTTTGGTCATCGCTGATATGACATCATCATATTCATGTTTTGAATTGAAGTAAATCAAATGTGAATAAGGCTGAACTTCACGACATGACATTTCTGTTTGCCCTGATGTCATCTGACTGAAAGAAAGCCACGAAAAGTAACAGCTTCTGTTAAGTATTAAAAAATTAAAATCATCAATGCACGTTCTGCAAAGCAGATTTATGATGTTATTTACACTAAGCACTGGGTTCTGTAACGTCCTTAGATATATTAAATTGTGGTTGACCACTTCAAAGTCTATCCATGGCTGTATCAATAGAAACAATCGCTTAATATATCTACGTTGACCTTTTTCAGTCTCAAGCTCACGTGACGATATGACGTCATCGATCTTGTATTCCGTCAAATTTACAGCCATCACAAAAATCGCCAAATGGTCTCCATAATCGCTAGCACTGCTTAAAGCCTCTCTCGTGTCGTCGAGTAAAGTTTGCAATGGCAAATGTTGAGGACAAAACGAGGTGTTTAATGGGAGCTCAATCTCGTTAAGTTTGTCCAGAGTGAAGTTTTCGTGGGTGAACTTCTCAAATGTCAGTAATTTTGATCTTCCGTAAGTCATCAAAATAATACTGATATAATTTGTTAAAGGTTTAAACTTTGAAATAAATTGAGAAAAGAAATCTTTTTGTAGTTGTAAGTTGTAGTAACAATCGTAGACCAGAGCGATGTTGTAATGGGTTCCTAAGCAACCGATTTTTTGAGGTTTTGTCCAGCAAACTAAAGAAATAAAGATTTCATTTGTATTAGCAATTTCATCAATGTGAAATCGGCACATATGTCACAAAATTCAAGTCTTTACACAATTTAAAATTAACATTTGTGTCACAAATTTCACATTTTTATATAATTTCAAATCAAAATGAGTATTATTATTATAACTTTAATTATTATTAGAGGTCTTAAATACGAAAGCCTAGGACTTGGGCTCACCACGCTGGACAAAAAAAATTGTAGCAAAAGAGACATAATCGGGACATTAAAATAAATTGCCGGTATATTTATGCTAGAAAGAACAGAAATAACCAAACAAAAACAAATCAATCGGATTTTGGAGATTAACGAGATGTGTTTTGAATGCAGTTTAGAAGGCCCGTGTGGTTTTTATCTTCCAGATGTGTAGTGGCAAATTGCTTTGGGGCACAGAAAAATACAAATCATTCCCCATATGTCTTAGTGCGTGTCTTGGGAACGGACAGATTACGAGTGTCTACGAAGTCAAAAATGTCAAATTGGTGAATAGACAGAAATTGGTTGTGTTAGATTGCAAGGGAATGTATCCGAGCCAAAGATCTGACAGAGAACAGACAGCTCGGACACAATGCATGGCCGTATGGGGAGCCAATGAATTGAGTGGAGTAGTGGAACAGACTGCTTGGAATCAATGCGTGGCCGTATGGGTAGCCATTGAATTGAGTGGAGTAGTGGAACAGACTGCTTGGACTCAATGCATGGCCGTATGGAGAGCCAATGAATTGAGTGGAGTAGTGGAACAGACAGCGTGGTCTCAATGCATGGCCGTATGGGGAGCCAATGAATTGAGTGGAGTAGTGGATTAGACTGCTTTGACTCAATGCATGGCCGTATGAGGAGCCAGTGAATTGAGTGGAGTAGTAGAGTGACGTAATCACGTTTTTTTTTTTTTTAAATTAATTAATTTATTTGTTTTTGCCTTAAGAACTAGCCTTGCAGCTCAGTTTTGGACCTTTTGTAGTTTTTCTTTGAAGGGTTTTGGTGAACTTGACAGAAGAGGGTTGCACTAGTCAAGACGAGAGAAAACAAGAGCACAGACTGTGGTTTTTATTGCGCTAACTGTGAAATGGTAGTGGATTGAGTTGATTTGACTGATAGCGGTGTATGCTGAACGGCAAATGTGAGAGATAAGTTCATTAAGAGACATGTTTTTGAAAGACTATAACAAATATTCCTAGAGGAGGATGTGAACTGAATGTCAGAGTTACCTAATTGAAATGAGGTAGGGATAGTTGAGGTAGAAGATGATTTCTGATTGTGAATGAGGAGTGCATCCGTTTTGTCATCACATAATCTTTAAATTGCTGAGTGCCATCCATGACTTGACATCAGAAATGCACTCCCGCAACGTCTGAACAGTTGAAGCGACAAGAGAGGGGTGGGTAAGCTTAAATAACTGTGTGCCATCTCCGAATGACTCTCTCTCTCTCAACAGCATGCATCGCAAGCAAGAGAAGCAATGTACTAGAATACAATGTAAATAGTATCGGGCCTAAAAGGGACCGCTGTGGCACTCCCTACACAAACCAACACTGCCGGATTCATCAAAGTCACATTTACAATCAATTTCAAATCAACATTTGTTTCATCAAATTCAAATCTCCACACAATTTCAATCATCGTTTGTATCATCAAATGTACATCTACACACAAATCAACATTCGTCTCATCAAATTCACATGTTCACACAATTCCTAATCATTATTTGTATCATCAAATTCGCATCTTCACACACTTCCCCGTTCACAGAAGTAGTATTTAAAAAAAAAAAAATTCCACACATCTCAGAAACTCACCAATGTAATCTACATAATATGAATTGCATTATATCTAAATATTATAAAAATGAGTTTAATGTAAACAATACTTATTTTAACAACAGTTCTAATTGCATACTTTTCTATGTTAACTACATTATTGACCATACGCTATTCTTATTTAAACAACGACATTGACTGTACACAATTATAATTTGAAGAACAGTTTTGACTGTAAACGAAAGTGTAGGCCACTATATTTACCATCAACTTCAATTTATTTTATTGATATTTAGTCGTAATATTGACCATTAAAATAGCAGATAAAAGTGCTTGTTATGATATTAAATATGTGGTATAGTGCTTTTGCCTATGCTATATTAGCGTGTTCATAGCGCACACTTCTCCTTAATTAATTTAATTTAAAGAAAAAGTCTTTAAATGTTTCTTAAATGACCTTTTCAATGTCCATTAAAGTTTGAGGCGAATTGTTCCTTTTTTAATGAATTGATAACGCCAGTAGCAGAGCAAATGCCTTCCCTTTTTCAAATTCCCGTTCCTTCTTCAATCACATTGACAAACGAATGGTATCCACTTCTAGTTATTTAAATGGATTTTTTTTTTTTACTAACCAATGCAAACTACGGTATCTGTCTATTTCGTTAATTTATAAACACAAACTATTGATTGACTAGTATCTCTACTTTAAACAAAACATACTTGTTTTTTTTTGTTTATTTGTTTATAACACGATAAAGTAACTGACAAAATTTCTAGTCTTTCTCTTATTCCTCATTTCTATCTAATGTGTCTTCCGTTCTTTCTGTCTATCTGCCTCACTCCCTATATCTCTCCCTCACCTCATTTATATCACCCTAAATGATCTCTATGAAAATCAGTAATCTCACTGTTTAATTCATCCTTAGATTATTCTATTCTATTCCTTTCTCTCTTCATCGTTCTATATCGACATTTAATCTTTTTGTATCTCTTTATTCTCATTGTCAAATTCTTTATCACCTACTTTCTGTAAGTTACAGTATTCTAAATATTTCCGAGATTAGTGAAAACAATATTTGTAATGGATTCAGGAAACCACTATATCAGCTTGTTTTAACTACGACATTGTCTCACAAACAATTGTTCTATCAGCATGTTTTAACTTGGACATTATCTCACAAACAATTTTTCTATCAGCATGTTTTAACTCTTATTTTGTCTCACAAACAATTGTTCTATCAGGATGTTTTAATTTGGACTTTTTCTCACAAACAATTGTTCTATTAGCTTGTTTAACTTGTACTTTGTCTCTCAAACACTTGTTCTATCAGAATGTATTAACTATGACTTTGTCTCACAAGCAAGTGTTCTATCAGAATGTTTTAACTTAAAATTTGTCTCGTAAACAATTGTTCTATCAGGATGTTTTAACTTGTACTTTGTCTAACAAATAATTTTTATATCAGCATGTTTTAACTTGGACTTTGTCTCAAAAACAATTGTTCTATCAGCATGTTTCGACTTGGTCTTTGTCTCACAAAAAATTGATCTAACAGCATGTTTTAACTTGAAATTTGTCTCACAAACAATTGTTCTACTAGCATGTTCTTAATTGGACTTTGTCTCACAATTAAATGTTCTATCAGCATGTTGTAACAAAGACTTTGTCCCACAATCAATTGTTCTATCAGGATGTTTAACTTGGAACTTAAATCACAAACAATTGTTCTATCACCATGTTTTAACTTGGACTTTGTCTCACGAACAATTGTTATATCATCATGTTTTAACTTGTAGGTTGTCTCATAAACAATTGTTCTATCAGCATGTTTTAACTTGAACTTTGTCACACAAACAATTATTCTATCACAATTTTTTTTTAACTTGGGCTTTGTCTCACAAACAATTGTTATATCAACATGTTTTAACTTGGACTTTGTCTCACAAACAATTGTTCTATCAACATGTTTTAAATTTGACTTTGTCTCACAATTAATTGTTCTATCAGCATGTTTTGACTTGGACTTTGTGTAACAAACAATTGTTCTATCAGCGTGTTTTAACTTGGACTTTGTCTCACAAACAATTGTTCTATCACAATGTTTTAGCTGCAAATTTGTCTCACAGACAATTGTTCTATAAGCATGTATTAACTTCGAATTTGTCTCACAAACAAGTGTTCTATCATCATGTTTTAACTTGGACTTTGTCTCACAAACAATTGTTCTATCAGCATGTTTTTACTTGGATTTGTCTCACAAACAATTGTTCTATCAGCATGTTTTAACTTGGATTTTGTCTCACAATAATTGTTCTATCAGCATGTATTAACTTGGACTTTGTATCACAAAATTGTTCTATCAGCATGTTTTAACATGGACTTTGTCTCACAAACAAGTGTTCTATCAGCATGTTTTAACTAAGACTTTGTCTCGCAAACAATTGTTCTATCAGTTTGTAACTTGGACTTTTTCTCACAAACAATTGTTCTACCAGCATGTTGTAACTTAAACTTTGTCTAACAAACAAGTGTTCTATCAGCATGTTGTAACTACGACTTTGTATCACAAACAATTTTTCTTGGAAAGATAAGTGAAGGGGTAGGTGTCAAAAGTTGACATCTAATTATAAGTATAAAAATTACGCTGTCAACATTATCTTTTGTATGCATTTTGATAGGGTAAGAATAGTAATCATAGTCTAAGTTAATTTACTTACCTAATAAAATCAGAAGCACTATCACAATAAATACCAATTTCTTGTCCATGATGAAAACACGAAGATACTTAAACTTAAAGCAGTAACAACAATTCTAAGATATTTACAGAAATAATTTGATTTAGCAATATAAACATATATACTTCGTTATATTGTATACGTTAAAGACAAAAGAAAATAATTCCGTATTTGCTGATACAGCAGCCGTAACGAAGATCGTATGTTATTTGAAGTCTACGTGCATTGGACATTTAGGGAATGAGAGGCTTATATAACAAAACTAATTATAATATTATAATCAGATCTGGGCGGTGATATTGCTGTTTTTAACAATACATTTTTTGGTACAATTTGTATGGTTCCCATTACTTGTCCCACCTAGCCGCTCAGCCAATGAATAGTGTCACTGAGTAGATGAAAACCAAACACACAATTCCATAACTCACATATTTACTTCTATCACCTTCCATATCTCAAAGATTTAGTTTTGAAACCTTAATGTATTATAAGATGACCTAACGAATAAATGCTCTTGAGAAGAATCTATACTGATCCAAAAAAAAATTAAAATTATTTTTTTTCTTCATTCATCTTACAGGTTTTTGTCCAGTCCTAAATTTGCTTTTATGATTTCTCCGTTGTTCTTTACACTTAGTCTGTAGCAAGTCATTTGGCATGCAATTGTGCGGTAAGAATAACTGTTGAGTTTTTCAAGGAGAAAAAAGTCTTGAATCTATTTTGTTGAACGTAGTTCTCGGTTTTCCTCTCCAAGTTTATGTAACTGTTTCTGTTGCCGATTTGTATTGAAAAGGTTGTTCTGACCTTGTTATTTCTTTACAAGATGACGTATCAATTTTTTCTTTCAATATTGTGAATATGAGTTTGTTTTCGTTTACGGCAATGTTGTCTAAACATCCATGTAACCTCTTTTCCTCGTATATAAAAAAAAAAAAATCAACATAAAAGTCAAGATTATCAGTAAAAGCAGATGCAACTGATTCAATACGCCTTTATTTCAATAACAAACTTTATTAAACATTCTAAACTATTACAAAAGCTAAAAAACTAATTAAGCACAGATGATTTGATACAGTCTATAAAAGTGCATACCAGTAATAAAATTAACTTCAATGCACCCAGGTGCGGTCTAAGAATGTTTGAACCCATTCGGCAAAAAATAAATCCTGCTTAGTTTGCCGAAAATGGAGGCATTTTTATTTAGAGGATAATAAGTCCCACTGGACCTACCATTTCCACTACATTTAGGAACTCACAGTCCAACTATTTTTCAGACCACACCGTCACATTACTTTCCGTACCACACCGTCACATTACTTTCCGTACCACACCGTCACATTACTTTCCGTACCACACCGTCACACTACTTTCGGACCTCACCGTTCGGCTAATTTTCGGTCCTCAGCGTCAGAGTACTTTCCGGACCACACCGTTCGACTACTTTCCGGACCTCACCGTCAGACTACTTTCAAATCCCTAATCTAATTATCTAAATACTATTCCATTTTTTCTTTGTTGTTGTATCTAGTTAGACACATTATCAAAGTGAGTCCTAAAACATTTCTTTACAAGATCCAGTGCAACATTTTGACAAATATTAAGTGCAACGAGATTTTGAAAAAGATAGCAGTGATAAGGTCAAAGGTTGATTAACCAGACCAACCAAAGCTAATGACTCATATATTTTTAAAGAAGTTAATCACTGTAAATGAAAAAGCAGTTGTTGTTTTTTTAGTGTTAATATGTATGATATGATAATGTTGTGTTTATGAGATAGATGTCTTTAAGGTCGGTGATAATTTTGTCATTTTGAAACACATGGCATTAGTGTGCTGGATAGTTTTTTTGTTTTTTTTTGCTTCTTAAATACACGACATTAACGTGTGTGAGAGTTTTAGCTTAATCATTAACAGCGACTTCAAACTAGAATACAAGTAAGTACGCAACCACGATTCTGATATTATGTTTTTGAACTTGTAATGTTCATATACTTATGTAGCAAGTATTCGATCGTGATTGATGTTGTGCATTATAATATTATCTGTGCCGCTGGCTACAACACACCGCCATCCCATCATAGAGATGGTAGGTTGTTGTTCCAACTCGCACATGTCTCTTTTAGCAAGATGAAAACATGTTCAGTATGTAAATACAAATTTAATGGTTATTAATGATTCAATGTCCCATACTTCATTTATTGAAAAGTTTGCTTGGTCAAACATTGTTGCGAAGCAACAAATGTTTACGCCGACAATGACAAAGACTTATAAATATGTCAACAAATTAAATGTATCTGTACAAGCTATTTCACCTTCCATAATTCTATCTGAATTCGTAGCTGTTGGAATGGGACTTGTCAGCTTACGAATATTCGCCTGGATACTCATTTATTTTGTATCATTTTGCCTTTAGCCTGATTAATATTGCTGTACCCGACTTACATTGAAGCTGGAAAAAGGTGATAGATTTACGTCCGACAACAAACTACCGACGGCTGCTAGAAGGACCTTGAGATCAGCAGACTCTTACTACCACGACTTATCGCTGGAGAGTCATCTTCCCCATCGCAGAAATCACAAGGAATCTACTACAGGGAACGCGAACTTCGATACGCTTGGAACAGCTCTTAAGACTGGAACAGTGACACGTTCTGGAACAGAAGGACTCCCACACTGTGATCCACCGAGATCCTCAGTGAAACTATAAAATATAAGTCCACAAAGATTGAACAGAAAACCTTGAGCAATATAGCATTAATAATAAAGACACTTTTAGTATGTTAGGGACACTTGCATTGATATACATGTATAATTGTATGACATCCATTTGATATAATATATATATGTGTGTATATATATATATATATATATATATATATATATATATATATATATATTATATATAAAGAAAACCTTGAGCAATATAGCATTAATAATAAAGACACTTTTAGTATGTTAGGGACACTTGCATTGATATACATGTATAATTGTATGACATACATTTGATATAATATATATATGTGTGTATATATATATATATATATATATATATATATATATATATATATATATATAATATATATATTAATCCCAAAGAGTGTGCTACGGGGGACGTTGTATATGTCATTATTCAATAAATACTTGTAATTATTTTCTTCTTCAACAAAGACTTTGTTTCAGTCTAAACTATATGTATATAGATAGGTGTCTGTGTGGTAATTTGGCTTAAATAACGAGTCCCTAGACAGTGTGCCAAGATGAGACCTCATACGAGAGAATCCACTCACTAGTAGAACGTAAGTCCGATCACCACATGGATGTTGTTAAAGATAACGTCGGAGCAGTGGATGTTGATGAGCCTTTCAGTGAGGTGATGAAAATATCAGAGAGATTGTTATTGGCGATACGTTCAATGTTTTAAAAGTAGTAAAAAATGGGTGTAATGTTTTAAATAGATATTTCTCCTAACCCACCATTGCCATGTCTAAATTGATCTAAATTGACACAATGAAAAAATCGCCACCAAAGACATGGCCATTACAAAACATCCTCAGTACATCGGGTTGGAAAGGACCATCATCCAAATAATTCGTTAAAGTACACATGTATACAAATAATTGTTGTCTCGGTGGGCAAATCCGAGATCTGTGAGGTCGATGCTCAGCACCACTTGCTTGAGTGGTGTTACATGGGATTTTGCCTCTTCATAGCGTGACCAACTAGTAGGGGGGAGTTTTCCTTCTGAAGCTAAAAGATCCCAGTCAAACGCATGACTTCCAATACAACGGAAGTTGAGCGCTAACATGATTACTGTTGCCGTTGATGGGTATGAGGCAGTGGGTGGCCACCCAAACCCTTGTCAATGATTAAAAAGACGCGGCCCTGAGAAAGCCGCCACTAGGCGACCGTTTCGTCCCCGCTACGTCCCGATCGAACAGCTCCCTGGGCGGTGGGGAGTGGTAACGCAACACCACCTCTCCGGAGAGGAAGTAAAGCCGTCCTGACCCATAGGAGAGTGGACTATGGACGCTTTAAACGCAGCACCCTCGGTCCGCCGGACGTCCCTCAGGCTAGGAGGTAAGTTCCTGGCGCGCTTCCGCACGGTCCGAAGCCTCGGCTCTGGCAAGTTTGGGGGAGTGAAGGGGGGGGGGTATTATGAGTGCGAACTCGACGACCTACCGACATCATCTCCAAAGTGATGTTGTCTCTAATTTAAATAAATCTCTATTATTAACATGCAGCCTTAGATTCCAGATTTATTTTAAGTCAAATTTATTTAAATCTCTTTTTATAAAGTAAACATATCAATAATAAATAACGACAATGCTATTTTTTTCCTTCAAATTTTAAAAGAAACACGATATAAATAAAAAAAAAACAGAAGGTTTATAGAATAAAGATCAATGGGTTACTTTCATTGAATTGAATAGATAACAAAAAACGGCATACTCGCTTCTCTATGACATTGTATCCCTTAATGTTGAGAACGAGTTAAGTGGACTACTTACTTATATAAGACTTCCGGAGAGACGAATGAATACTGCTTGAGTTTTCTACTTTGTTCTTTTCATTGTTATATTTTCATTTCTATTGTTGGCTGAGGAAGGCTTTATTCCGAAACGTCCTTGTTTTTTGTCCTGTTACCTTATTTCAAGCTTCAACATACCTCGTTTCACTATTTCATCCATTTACATAACTTGAAAGCAGTCCCTTCATTTATTACTTATATAAGAGAGTATGTTCGACCAAGTTTAAACAATTCTAGGAAAAGTCAGCACATGTTTACTGATTGTGTCATTATGTGTTTAATGACTGGTATGTATTTATTAATTTGGTCATTAAGTGTTTAATGAGTATGTAAGCACTTGGTAAATGATTGTAATTTGTTCACTACATGTTAAAAAATGTTATAATTACTTGTTTAATGACCGTGTCAGTTATGTGTAATGATTGTGGCGTTAAGTATTTGATGATTGTCTAGTACTTGTTTAATGACCGTGTCACTTTTGTGTAATGATTGTGGCAGTACGTATTTGATGATTGTCTAGTACTTGTTTATAGACCGTGTCAGTTTTGTGTAATGATTGGGGCATTAAGTATTTGATGATTGTCTAGTACTTGTTTAATGACCGTGCCAGTTTTGTGTAATGATTGTGGCATTAAGTATTTGATGAATGTTTAGTACTTGTTTAATGACCGTGTCAGTACTTGTTTAATGATTGTGGCATTAAGTATTTGATGATTGTGTAGCACTTGTTTAATGACCGTGTCAGTTCTTGTTTAATGATTGTGTCAGTACGTGTTTAATGATTGATTAGTACTTGTTGAATGACAGGCGATGAAATAGATTATTTGCGAAATGTCAATGTGGAAATGAATCGTTGTGAATTAGATCAGTTGTGAACGAGATGAGTTTTGACTTGACTGACGGTGAAACAGATCAGTTGTGAAATGACAGACGGCGAAACAGATCAGTTGTAAAATGACAGTGGCCAAATGGCGGCTTTGGACCTTTCAATTCCTCATACAATATGTTGTGTTCATACTATAGATGATTTTCTTAATAAAAGTAATGACCTTGTTAAAATTAACACTCCTGATGTTCCCGTGCATGTTCTATTAAATATAATTAATTATAAGCTAAACAAATTAACACTTTGATGTATTGCATAATAACACATACATGCTTCATCCGTGAGGTGCTGTATTAGAATATAATTTTAACACAATATTAATGTGTTTTCTGTTTTTAATAAATTAAAAGTAATCGCTGAACTACACGAGCCATGTCCTCTATGTTGGGAAGATGGTCAGTGACATACCATTAAAACGAAACAAATAACTAATGGAGATGTTATTTTTTCTGATGAGTGAGTTGTTTAACTGATAATGGACATGTTAAAGTCATTGTGAGGGATTAGTTATATTTGTCACAAGTTGCATGGTCTCAGGCACGTATTTACCATTGTGGAACATTTTCTTGTGTATAATAAAGCGACAAATTATCTGTAATCTGTCTCATTAAACAACATATAGTATTTCGCTCATCTGCCTCGTAGCCAACTTCGTCTTGGGGGATGTGAGACAACGGTGTCTGCAAACCTTGGGGTGGGTGGTAGATGTTAAACGAAGGTGTCTGCACAAACTGGGGTAAATGAAATATATTAAACAATGGTGGCTGCAAACACTGGGGAGGGAGGTAGATGTTAAACGAAGGTGTCTGCACACACTGGGGTGGGTGGGTGATATTAAACAATGGTGTCTGAACACACTGGGGAGGGAGGTAGATGTTAAACGAAGGTGTGTGCATATAACGGGGTGGGTGGGAGATGTTAAACAAAGATGTGTGCATATAACGGGGTGGGTGGGAGATGTTACACAAAGGTGTGTGCACACACTGGGGTGGGTGGTAGATGTTAAACAATGTTGTCTGCACACACTGGGGTAGGTGGTAGATGTTAAACAATGGTGTCTGCACACACTGGGGTGGATGGTAGATGTTAAACAATGCTGTCTGCTCAAACTGGAGTGGATGGTAGATGCTAAACAATGGTGTCTGCACACACTAAGGCGGGTGTGAGATGTTAAACTATGGTGCCTGATCACGCTGGGGTTGGTGGGAGATGTTTAACAATGGTGTCTGCACACCCTGCGATGCTTGGGAGATGTTAAACAATGGTGTCTGCACACCCTTGTGTGTGTTGGAGAAAGGTTAAACGATGGTGTCTGATCACCCTGGGATGCTTGGGAGAAGTTAAACTATGATGTCTGCACACCCTGTGGTGCGTTGTAAATGTTAAACAATGGTGTCTGCACACCTTTCGATGCGTGTGAGACGTTAAATAATGGTGTCTGTACACACTGGAGTGCTTGGGAGATGTTAAACAATGGTGTCTGCACAACCTGGGTAGCGTGAGAGAGGTGGTGTTAAGACGGCATGGCCAGATCAAGAAGTGTAGGATAAAAAAGCATTTTCAAGCATTTTATTGCTGCCTCTGTGTTCAAGAAATCTGGTGTGACATAGTTAATGAGTCGTAAGTGATTAATTGAAATCAAAGTGCGTTGTAGCACTACAAAACATGTAAGATACATTGCCCTATATGACTAAGTCATAGCAAATTGTTTATTTTTTAAATAGATCTTGACAACATCCAAAATGACACTACCTTACCAATCTCACCAATATCACAGCGTCACCTACAATCTCTCTCAAATCATCCTAATTGCTTTCAGCCTATGCATTATCATCGCATGTCTGAAAACACATTTAACTAACTACACAATATCACGAGTGGTTTTTTTATATAACAAGTTTATGACGTCATGTAGCGTTATTAGAGGTAATGAGATCAAACAACCACGCCCAATCACTCATACATTTTGAAGAAGTTGTTTGGACGAAATGTTCATAGCGTCCATGTGCGTGAATGTCTTTGATAATGTCACAAGCGTAGAAATATAGGGCGGCTGTCTGTTGACTTTTTATACACTAAATTATTCAATAGCTGGTTTGTTTCGTTGATATTTTGTACCCAAACTTGTACAGATTTTTCATAAGGTCATTGAATCTCATGATAGTTTGCATTCACACATGTTATATTTTCTTTAATAAGTTCGTTGCATAAGTGAAAACTAACAATGGTACCATGTACGTTTCAGTACAAGTGTAAAATGCCTTATTTTATCATCCTAATAATCAAAATATTTGTTCAACTTTTTTATTATATCATCCTAATAAGCAAAGATTTGGTCAAATTTTGTATTAAATTATCCTAATGTTCAAAATGTTTTGTCAAATATAATATTATATGATCATAATGGTCAAAAGATTACATCAAATGTACAATAATATCATTCTAAGAGTAGAAATAGTTTGTCAAATGTTCTATTATAGCATCCTAATTGCAAAAGATTTTGTTTTATTTTCAAATTAAAATAAAACATGACATGTAGCATACATAATAAAGAATTGGTTTAAAAAAGAAACACGAAAATAAAAAAAAAATAACAATAAAAAACAGTTGTGTATTTGTAAAATTAAAAACGTAAACCATTGATGCAATTTTACTTACAACGCGTTAGTATCAGTTATAAAACATAATTCTTTTGTTAATAAAATGCATTGTGCTCCTGAACAATGCAATTGCTAGAAGTCGTAATACATTGATCATATCTTAACTTTGGGAGACGAGTTCACAAAGAAACACAAGACGGTTTGACTACACTTGTTCAATTGCTAAGTGAAACCAATAAAATCCTTGTGTGTACGTTATCTAGACATATGCATGAAATTATTGTGACGTAGCGTCCTGTTAGCCCCTGCTCTCACCATTTTGTTTGTTTAATACTGAGTTCACTGATGACATGTGTTGCACTGTACCAACCCAAGTCATCATCAAGTTCAATTTTATTTAAATAATTCTCTTTGTTAATGAATTTTCTAAAATTTCTTTTTCTGGATTGTTCTAACGTACTTCGTATGTAAATATATCAGAAGCGTTTCTACCTTGGAGATACTTTAGCTATGTTTTATAATCATTTACGAGACATGTTATGCTAAAAAGATTGTATTCTTTATGTGTGTGTGTCTAATTTAATGTGTGTATCTTTTCATGCGTGTACGTGTCCACTCGATGTATTGTAAGTTGGTAGAGTTTGGTTGATCTCCATTGAATTGTAAGTTGGTAGAGTTTGGTTGTTGTCCATTGAATTGTAAGTTGGTAGAGTTTGGTTGTTGTCCATTGAATTGTAAGTTGGTAGAGTTTGGTTGTTGTCCATTGAATTGTAAGTTGGTAGAGTTTGGTTGATGTCCATTGAATTGTAAGTTGGTAGAGTTTGGTTGATGTCCATTGAATTGTAAGTTGGTAGAGTTTGGTTGATGTCCATTGAATTGTAAGTTGGTAGAGTTTGGTTGATGTCCATTGAATTGTAAGTTGGTAGAGTTTGGTTGATGTCCATTGAATTGTACGTTGGTAGAGTTTGGTTGTTGTCCATTGAATTGTAAGTTGGTAGAGTTTGGTTGATGTCCATTGAATTGTAAGTTGGTAGAGTTTGGTTGATGTCCATTGAATTGTAAGTTGGTAGAGTTTGGTTGATGTCCATTGAATTGTAAGTTGGTAGAGTTTGGTTGATGTCCATTGAATTGTAAGTTGGTAGAGTTTGGTTGATGTCCATTGAATTGTGTCCACGTTATATACGTTTAATAGTATATTTATATTGAACATTGTTGATATCACTGGCTTTTGTTTCATTGTTCTATTCACGGTGGTTTTCAATCCATTCTTGCGTATTGTTCAACTCAATCTGAAGCATCTAAAAAATACACACAACCCTTAACGCTACATAACATTGACCATTTCAAATTAAAAAAAAAAAAAAATCTAAAATCAATGTCCTGCTCTCAAAAATGTGTGCTCTAGATTTAGATCATTCAATAATACAAACTAATATTTAAAGAAAAAAAATGGCAAGTGTTTCCAATGCAAGAATGACATTGAGTGAGTTTAATTCACGTCTTAGCAACACGTGTGTGTAGCACGACAAGACATTTCATAGTAACAAAGCGTTTTTGCGTACTTGTATTGCTGAAAATGTGATGATAGGTGGTAGGATTGGAGATAAATAGTTGGATGGTGGTTAAATGAGATCGAGTTATGGGGGTAAGTGATCGAGTGTGTGAGGGTAGGTGATCGAATTTGTGGTGGAAGGTGATCGAGTGTGTTGTGGTAGGTGATCGAAAGTGTGGTGATAGGTAATTGAATGTGTTGTGGTTGGTGATCGAATGTGTGGGGGAAGTGATCGAGTTTGTTGGGGTAGGTGATCGAATGCGTGGTGGTAGGTGATCGAATATGTGGGTGTAGGTGATCGAGTGTTTGGTGATATGTGATCGAGTGTGCTTTGGTAGGTGATCCAGTGTGGGGAGGTAGGTGATTGAGTGTGTGCCGATAGTTGATCGAGTGTGTATGGGTAGGGGATCGAGTATGTGGGGTTAGGTGATCAAGTGTTTGGAGGTAGGTGATCGAGTGTGTGGTGATAGTTAATCGAGTGTGTGTGAATTGGGGATCGAGTTTGTATGATAGGCGATCGATATTGTTGGGGTAGGTAATCGAGTAAGTGGAGATAGGTGATTGACTGTTAGGTTGTGATTGATCGAGTGAGTGGGGGTAGGTGATCGAGTGTGTGGGGGTAGGTTATCAAGTGTGTGGAGGAGGTGATCGAGTATGTGGGGGTAGGGGATCGAATGTATGGTGATAGGTGATCGAGTGTGTGGTTGTAGGTGATCGAGTGTGTGGGGCAGGTGATCGAGTGTGTGGGGGTAGGTGATTGTGTGTGTTGGGTACGTGATCGAGTGTGTGGAGGTAGGTGATCGAGTGTGTGGAGTTAGATGATCGAGTGTGTGGTGGTAGGTGATCGAGTGTGTGGGGGTATGTGATCTAGTGTGTGGGGTTTGGTGATCGAGTGTGTGGTGATAGGTGACTGAGTGTGTGGGGGTAGGTGATCGCGTGTGTGGGGTAGGTGATCTAGTGTTTTGGGTTAGGTTATCGAGTGTGTGGTGATAAGTGATCGAGTGTGTGGTTGTAGGTGATCGAGTGTGTGGGGGTAGGTGATCGAGTGTGTGGAGGTAGGTGATCGAGTGTGTGGCGGTAGGTGATCGAGTGTGATGGGGGCAGGTGATCGAGTGTGTGGCGGTAGGTTATCGAGTGTGTGGGAGTAGATGATCGAGTATTTTTGGTTAGGTGATCGAGTGTGTGGGGGTAAGTGATCGAGTGTGTGGGGATAGGTGACCTAGTGAGTGGGGTTATGTGATAAGGTGTGTTGTGATAGATGATCGAGAAAAATGTATGCGATGTAAATATTAGAACACGTTGGTGAATGAAATTTTAGAACAAAGTAAGTCAATGCAATATTTAAAAAAAATGTATGCAAATAAAATAATAGAGCAAATAATGTGAAAGAAATAGTTTAAATAGAGTTTTGTAGCTCAAGACTACAAATCCACCAATTCTAGCTTCGTCACTGGCCTCATCAAAAGATTTGACAACCCCCCCCCCTACTAAAGACAGACGAGAAGGACTCCGCCATCAACAATTACACCGGCAACAATAGCAAATGCTTCAAAGTGCCTCAGTGCAACACAGTGCAGTATAAACAATCTTTCTAGCCATGCACTTTAATAGCATGGAACCATCTGGACAATGACACTGTGAACTCGACATGGGTCGAAAGCTTCATTGAATGAAATAGTAGAACATGATATGTAATGAAATAATAGAACACGTGATGTAAATTATATCGTAGAACAATGTGTGTGAATGAAGTAGTATATCGAGTTATACATATGAAATAGAAGAAAATGGTATGTGAATAAAATAGAACAATTTAGATGAATGAAAAGCAGAAAATAGTATGTTAATAAAATACGACAACAAATTATGTGAAATAAAATAGTCGAACAAAATATGTTGTTAAAGTAGTACAACAATATATGTGAATGAAAAAGTTGAAAAATGTATGAAAATAAATTAGTAGAAAACACGACTTGAACGAAATAGAATAATAAGGTACTGGAATTAAATTTTAGAACAATGAATTTGAATAAAATGGTAGTACACGTTATGTGAATTAAATAGTAGATCAATTTATGTGAAAGATATAAGAACAGTGTTTTTAATTAAATAGTAGAATAAGGTAAGCAAATGAATAGTACAACATGTTATGTTAATGAAATATTAGAAAATTATGTGAATAAATTAGTAGAATATGTTATGTAAATGAAATAGTAGAACAAAGTAAATGAATGAAATAGTAGAACAAATGCATGAAATGAAAAAAAAAATTGAGCAAGTTACATGAATAAAATACTTGAACAAATTATGTGATTGAAATAGCACAAACAAAATTTTGAATTAAATAGTAGAACATTGTTTGTGAATGAAATACAAGAATAACGTATGTAAATAAAATCTTAGAAGAAGGAATGGTAATGAAAAACTAGAATATAAGATGTGAATGACATAGCATAAAAATGTATCATGATGCTTAAATCGAACGATAAGACAATGAGATAGGAAAGAATTGGCTTTACTCGTTACACGAGAATAATATTACCACATACAATGTAAATTAGTTAAAACATAGTTATGCACATTTTTATTGATGTAGGGTAGGGTGACCAGACGTCCCATAAAAACGGGATTGTCCCGTTTTGTCACGATCGTACCCATTGTCCCGAAAAAGTCTCTCAGGACGCCTAAATGTCCCGTTTTTTAAACCAAACAAATGTCTAATTTATTATTAACTTCCAGTAACATTTTGGCTTGCTGTGTAGCCAGTAGGGATGTGGGCTCGCGTGATGTTCCCCCTTCGCTAGTGTATCTGCCATATATCGTATAGGTAACTATATAGCCGCGGGGGGGGGGGGGGGGGGGGGGGGGGGGGGTGATCCCTGCCGACCTGTTCGTGACAGAGTGACAGGTGTTTTTTGTGGGTATTAATTTTTTTTCTTTAATTTCATATTATCTTCTCATGTAGACAATAATTATGCCCAAGCATCAATGTACGTTTTAGGATGAGTATTTTAAAGAGCGGACCTACATTTAAAAGGTATGCTAAGTAGTTAAGCTGAGTGCTCAGTTTGCAATAATGTTTTTAGTATTGGTATTCATCCTCCACCCAACAAAAAAAAAACGTCCTTGAAAGTGTCCGTTTTTTTCCAAGTCATGATTTGGTCACCCCAGTGTAAGTTAAATTTTCCAAAACGAAGATTATAGGAAGTGAAAGAATATGTTGAATTGATACTGTGACAATTAAGGTCTTTAATCTTAACGGACACATTTGTCATTGTTATATAAAGTTTTGGAAATAAGAAATGAAAAATAAATAGGTGTAACACATGTGAACAACAAGGGAAAAGATTTATTTAGAACGATTGAATAGAGTTTGAGGATAAGATCAAAGGTAACGAGTCCATCATTTTCTTGGCTTATCTAAAAGTTCTTCAAAGACTGGAAGAGACCACGTAGTCTGAAATGTGGTAAGAAAGCTATTAAGTTTTTCCAAAGCATAGCTTTATCAGACACGTCAAAGTCAGGTTTTTCACAAGCACAATATTAGCAAGAGATTCAAGCCATTCATTTTAGAAATACAACATTATCATACATGTTGGAGCTAAAAAAAAACCAACTGACATTTTTCTGAGAGCGATTGTCCTCTAAAAGCAATTATGAGTGAGTAGGTGTGTTACCATTTACTTATCGTAATTGATTTTTGAGTGCGATCTATTGGAATATTTTGTTGTACGAAATTGTGCGCAAAATTGTTCAGTGTCTCGTATAATAAAAAGATTCACACCTCACTGTGATAAGTTGTTTTATTTGTTATAATAAAAATACGTTATTTAAACATTTTACGAATCATAAACGTTTCCTTAGGGGATAGCAAATTAGTCCAAAAGGAATTCTTATTGCGACAAGGAGGTCTGGGCCAGAATAGAGTTATTTCTCTATAAATAAAAGTATGGCATTTTCGAAAAATTGCAGAATTTATTTCCTGGAAGTTGCGGAACTATTCATGTCATGACCTTTACAGCATTATCCCCCCCCCCGCCCCTAACCCAGCAATAGAACTGTTATTGAGAATACGAACCAACACACACATACTGGATACCCCCATAAGAAGATAGTACTTTTTTGCTACCACATTATATTTTTAGAACCGCTTACCATATATCTCATCGATACAATTACTACCTAGTCGTATAGCTGTGGAGAGTGTGTAAAAATGTGATATGTGAGTTCAGAAAACGTGTGCTAGGATTTCATTGGGTGACTGACACTTTGATTTGCCGAGAGACTTGATTAATAATAAGGACAACACCGCCCATCCTGGTCATAGATATATTATACCGGTGACTAGTAGATCAAACTCTCATTCACTCAATCTCTAATGCACGTAGAGACAGCTTAAGTATCTTATTGTTGCGGTTGTCAGTTATCACCTATATACTTTCTTTTCTCATTGTTTCTGTTGAACTACTAGCTATAGATTGAACTGTCTCAGATAACAATCAAATACTTTCTTTTCTTATAGATGTATCTGAAATATGGGGGTTTAATTGATTTTTGTTAAAAGAAAATAACAAGTTTCTGTAAATATCTTTAAAGAACTATGTTGCTTACAATTGTTTCCCCTTTATGTTTGCATCATGGAAAACAAAACTTTCTTTATTGTTACAGCGTTTATGATTTCAGCAGGTAAGTAAATAAACTGAGTCTGTAATTACTAGACATCCTTGTAGTAACGCATAGAATACTAATTGTTGGATATGTTTATAAAGTTAACACTCCATTTTGGATGCCAACGTCTTAACGTCCTTCCCCACACCCCTGCCCCAAGAAACATATTTGTGAGCCTTAAGTTATATTTCGAATAATCTGACATTTTGTTTTGTTTTTAGAAATAGTAAACAAAAAAATTTAATAAAGTTCATCAATTTTAGAATGCTTTAAATCAATGAAGGATATGAGAACGAGTTTGACAGGGAGCATATAGAGATACTAAAAGATTATATGGAGAGATAGTGCAATAAAGAGAAAGGGAGAGAGTAAGGCTAAACTAATGTGACAAATAATTTTACAGTGATAACATAAAGATACAGAGAGATTAATGAGAGATACAGAAAGACGTAGAGACAGAAAGATAGAGAATAACACAGAGAGATAAAAGAAGAAATAGTTCATAAGCTTAGGAAACAATCTCGTTCAAGATCAAATGATTTCTTTAAAAAAAAAACTATTAAAAAAATATAAAAAAAACTGTCATTTTGATTTAATATTGTTTGAGTATGTTAATTTGATAACACAAGTGTTGAATTAATATTGTGTGGAGATGTCAGTTTAAAAATGCAAATGTTGATTTTTTTTTTTTTATTTGCATGAAAAAAAATACAAGATTTTGACTATTCGGTAAGAGAATATAGCATCGCACTGATCTATGATTGTCACTACAGCTTATATCAACAACAATATTTCTTCAAGCATTTTCTTTACAGCTTTAAACCATTACAATTCTATATCAATATTATTCTGATGACGTATGGAATATCTAATTTACTGACATTTGTTAAATTAACCCGGGAAAACATAACTTGGGACAATTTCACAAGGCTGCGTTACAATTAATCACCTCGTCATGTCCTCAACATCTTCCTATAAAAACTTTATTCAATGACACGAGAGATGCTTTGAGTGGAGTGAACAAAACTGTACTAAAGTTGGCCATTTTTGTGCTGTCTGAAAATTTGACTGAATCCGGGAACGATGACGTCGCAGTGTCACTTGGGCTGGAGAATGAACAAGGTCTAAATGTTGATGTCAAGAGATTGTTAATACTGGTCAATCTATCGATAGAGTTTGAAATGAGTAATCGAACGTTAATATAAAAAAATAGTAAAAAAAATGTTAATGTTATTGTACAGACAATCATAAAGCATAGTTGCTGTTCGTGCAGTGAAGATGACAATGATATTAAAAAAGTTGGACGGCACTGTTTTCATGCTTTGCACATAACAAAAGAATTGACAAGAAAGGAAGCATCATCGCTATGTTGAGAACATTTGCCTCATTCACGTTGGGTTTCTGTCAATTCTAAATGGATTATATCACATTGGAACATTCTTTTAGAAAATATTACTCATGTTTGTGGGAGAGTTGTAATGTTATATGATGATGATATTGATTGCAAAAATTGGCTTTTTATCTTATGGGTGCGAGATTTATTCTTCAATGAGATCACCAAGCATAAAAAATATTTAAATACCGCTAAATTATGTAATTCGAGAGTCAATTTTACAGGAATTCAAATTTGACATTGAATATATCAAGGGAGAAGATAAGACTATTGCAGATTTTTTATCTCGACAATAGTGAGAAAAAAAAATGTTTACTGTGGAGGTGAGTTTTCAAGTCCATGAGTTGGGAGGTGAAGATAACGATGTCTTCAATTTTTTTTAGTTTTTATGTTGCAGATGATTAGTTGCTTTAAAATCATTATGATATTGTAAGGATTTTCTTCGTTGATTTATTATGAACAGTAATTACTTAGATATGATATAAATAACCCATGATTTGTGTCGTTGTTTATGTGTGTAAAATCTATGTAATTAGATTAATAATTGTAAACAGTATAATAATAATAGGATTATTTGTTTGAGATTGTTACTTGCTGTATGAGTCAATATGGCCCAAAAGTGATTCCATACCCTAATTATAGTCTTTTTTTTAATGAGAGTATAGTGAATTATTTTTAAATCCATTACATTATATATCTCTTATGTTATTTTTTGGCTGGCAACTGTCTTCCAACAATTAATCTTGAAACATTCCGTCATTCGGACAACTCATCGAAGTTTTATCTCAATCGAATTGATGGTATAGGAGCGCATACAGGTAACAAATATAGACATTCTTATGCATAGAAAGATATTTATTCTAGAAAATTTCATTTGAATAGGTTGTTTGTTCAATTACGTATTTGATAATAAGCATATAATTAAACATTTTTGCAATTGGACCATACAGGTGTTCATTATATTTATTATGTAAATTAAACTAGTAAAATGTATTTAATTATCAAAAGAAATAGTTTAAGTTCATTTAACTGAACTTTTCATAAACTTACTTGATAGTTTCAACATATTATACAAACCATTTTATTTGACATTTTTAGCTTATTCATCAAACCTATTCATAAACCTACTTGATAGTTTCAGCATGTTATACAAACTATTTTAGAAACCATTTTAGAAACCTGATTGCTAGCTTTGGCATATTAAACAAGCCTGATCAGAAACACATCAAGTTTGGATGTAAACAATCAATCAACAGTAATGAATTATTACAGGAACACAACAAATACGTAGCGCCAAAAATATATTGACATTTTAAAAACGCATGACCTCTGAAATATGTATGAGTAAATAGGTGTGGTCTGGCTAACTGGTCGACTTAGTGATGCGATATGCTGGTATGAACTTTATTAGCATGAGTTTGTCAAAACGTTATGCTAAATGGGGCAGTATATTTGATGGAACTTTTTGTAGGCTAACGATGATAATGATGGTAAAGGTGTGATAATGATGATAATGATGGTAAATGTGTGATAATGATGATAATGATGGTAAAGGTGTGATAATGATGATAATGATGGTAAAGGTGTGATAATGATGATAATGATGGTAAAGGTGTGATATTGATGATAATGATGGTAAATGTGTGATAATGATGATAATGATGGTAAAGGTGTGATAATGATGATAATGATGGTAAATGTGTGATAATGATGATAATGATGGTAAAGGTGTGATAATGATGATAATGATGGTAAAGGTGTGATAATGATGATAATGATGGTAAAGGTGTGATAATGATGATAATGATGGTAAAGGTGTGATAATGATGATAATGATGGTAAATGTGTGATAATTATGATAATGATGGTAAAGGTGTGATAATGATGATAATGATGGTAAATGTGTGATAATGATGATAATGATGGTAAAGGTGTGATAATGATGATAATGATGGTAAAGTGTGATAATGATGATAATGATGGTAAAGGTGTGATAATGATGATAATGATGGTAAAGGTGTGATAATGAAGATAATGATGGTAAAGGTGTGATAATGATGATAATGATGGTAAAGGTGTGATAATGATGATAATGATGGTAAAGGTGTGATAATGATGATAATGATGGTAAAGGTGTGATACTGATGATAATGATGGTAAAGGTGTGATAATGATGATAATGATGGTAATGATGGTAAAGTTGTGATAAAGATGATATGAATGAAGATATTAATGACAACGATGAGATGAAAGGGTTAATTATTAGAGATTCTTTATGTGGAAGATGTAGAGAGAGTTTTTAGTGTTAGGAGGTAGTAATAAAGAAAAACTTTGTTTATAAATAGAAGAACTGAACTGGATTCTCACCCAAACATCAATCAAGGATATGGCTCACCCGGAAAACCCAGACGAACTTTTTTTTTAAAAACCAGAGAAGATTTAAAAGAAAATATTTTTGAATATCTATTTGATAT
Organism: Lymnaea stagnalis; assembly: GCA_964033795.1. NCBI lineage: Eukaryota > Metazoa > Mollusca > Gastropoda > Lymnaeidae > Lymnaea > Lymnaea stagnalis. The sequence continues at coordinate 127,543 of CAXITT010001033.1, forward strand.
ATATTTAATAAGGCTTCAATAAATGCTGAGAACTCACTAGCATCTCTTTAAAAGAAACAAAAAAACCCACATAAAAACCCACACAAAATTATGAAAAGCCTTCAATAAGTCAATAGTAATGTTTTTGTGAGGAACTGTGTGTAATTAACTATCTATTGTATCATGCCTAAGTTAAGGGCGATAACAAGGACTCACGTCATGTTGCTCTCACCACCATTGTGTCTTGTACAAACAAGTGATCCCGGCTGAACTCAGAAAAAACGTATTTAGACTGATGGGAAGTTGACTTCACATTTCATAAATGACCAGTTCTCAGTCAAATGTCAAACATTGTTTCCACTTCTCCATGTTCCGAACATATATAATTGACTTACTTTTTTCAATCTTCCATCATATCTTAGCTTTAATTATGTTTATACGAACTATTTCCACTACTTACGTTCTATCACATTCCTGTTGTTTTCTCTCCTTCAGATGATCTATCACATTCCTGTTGTTTTCTCTCCTTCAGATGATCTATCACATTCCTGTTGTTGTCTCTCCTTCAGATGATCTATCACATTCCTGTTGTTGTCTCTCCTTCAGATGATCTATCACATTCCTGTTGTTGTCTCTCCTTCAGATGATCTATCACATTCCTGTTGTTGTCTCTCCTTCAGATGATCTATCACATTCCTGTTGTTGTCTCTCCTTCAGATGATCTATCACATTCCTGTTGTTGTCTCTCCTTCAGATGATCTATCACATTCCTGTTGTTGTCTCTCCTTCAGATGATCTATCACATTCATGTGTCTGTCATCTCTCACTTTCTTACACTCTATCACATTTCAATTTTTTCCTCTCAACTACTACATTGCAGCTGTAATTTCTTTCTATTTATATCATGTTTACTCTTTGTTCACCGAGAAGTCTCCTTGCCGACACGTTCATTGTTTTGTTGATGCTATTTTGATATGATGTTTACTGTTTGTTCACCAATAAGTCTCATTGCCGACACGTTCATTGTTTTGTTGATGCTATTTTGATATGATGTTTACTGTTTGTTCACCAATAAGTCTCATTGCCGACACGTTCATTGTTTTGTTGATGCTATTTTGATATGATATTTACTGTTTGTTCACCAATAAGTCTCATTGCCGACACGTTCATTGTTTTGTTGATGCTATTTTGATATGATGTTTACTGTTTGTTCACCGAGAAGTCTCATTGCCGACACGTTCATTGTTTTGTTGATGCTATTTTGATATGATGTTTGTTAATGAGATAAGTTTGTGGTTTGGACAGACGGGGTTGGTGGGGCAGGTTGTGTACATAAATTTATGTTGGTTTTTAGAACAGGTTTGCACGTTAGACTGGATTTGTGGGTGGGGCAGGATTTGATTGCAGTCGTAATTTATCGCTAATCAACTTGAATTGATGAGAAAAAAATTAAGATTAATGGAAGATATTGCCCAGAAAGTAGGGGGAAAAAGTGCACTAAAATTAGTCTACAATTTTAGCTACAATCTTTCGTTATGTTAAATTATTGCTATTTATTGTTCCGATATTTTATTAATTCGTTTTTGCCTCTAAGACTTCTTATTTTTGTTGGTTTTATGGGTGCATTTAGATGTACGGGAACTGTTTCCGGGTCCCGGTATTTTGAAACTCTAACCCGTTTATGGATAGTCTGTGTCCAGGTATTTTGAGACTCTAACATGTGGTTCAGAGTAGGGGTCCGGTTATTCTGACAACCTAAAAAGGGAGTCAGAATCCGGGTCAGGGATAGTTAATATCCAAACAGTTGGTCACAATCTTAGACCCGGCATTTTCAGACAATAACCTGCTGACCAGAGTCCGCGTATTTGGAGACATTAATCTTTGAATCAAAGTCCAGTTCTGGATTTTTTGAGGCATTAACCAATCAATCAGAACCTGAGTTCGGATATTATAAGGTTTTAACATGTGGGTAAGAATTGGGGTTTGAATATTCTGAAAGCCTAATGTTTGGGACAGAATCCGAATCCAGTTATTTAATGATGCTGACATGTGGGTCACAGTCTGGGTCTAGGCATTTTGAGACCCTAACATCTGGGTCACAGTCTGGGTCCAGACATTTTGAGACCCTATACTAAGAGGACTACCGGTGGCTCATGATTTCACATCGCCTCGACGGGGAGTGACGCGATCAAATTTAATTGTTGTTGACTGCCAGCCTGCTGTGAAGCCGCAGCAATCACGGCATTTCGGAGTGCTATATTTCAACTCCCAGTCCTGCAGGAATAAGACGGCCGAGGTGTGTGATCTTGTCTTGGAGAGCAGGGCCGACCTTGTGTTCATTACCGAGACGTGGTTTAAACGTGTCGGAGATGAGGTGAAGCTTCAAGAAATTACACCTCCGGACTACGTCCTTCACTCCTGCCCACGGCAGTCGTGCAGTGGTGGTGGTATTGCCGTCCTTTACAGGAACTCCCTTAAAAACAGTGTAACATTCTCAAAATCGGACGAGTTTGTTTCATTTGAAATGTGCAAAATGCAACTTAATTACGGTGAACAAGTGATGACGTTTCTGTGCATATACAGGCCACCTCCAAATAAGCAAAATAAGTTGAAGATCTGTCAGTTTACTGTGGAGTTTATACAACTCCTTGACATGTATGCCACCAGCAACAACAATGTCATCATAATCGGCGACATAAACTGCCATTTCGACTCCACCACCGACAGCTACGTGAAGACCCTAAAATCAGCTCTCGACACGCACGGAATGACTCAGCTTGTCAGTGTCCCGACGCAGAAGCGAGGTCATATCCTAGATTGGCTGGTTGTCAGAGAGGACCGGGCAGCTATGATCCAAAACCTCATTATTGAGGACAAACTTATTTCTGATCACTTTCCAGTCGCCTTCGACTTTGACTTGAGGAAGCCAGGACGCCTTCTGCGATCAGTAACATCCCGTGACCTCCGACAGATAGATCTAGCGGCTTTTAGATGTGACGTCGCCGCCCTTGAGTGCGGTGTAGATGACCCTGCTACAGACTACAACAGTGGCCTCAGAGTTATCTTAGACAAACATGCACCACTGTCAAAACGGCGAGTTACGGACCGCCCTTCCGCCCCATGGCTCACGCCCGAAATTAAGGACGCTAAGCAGAAGCAGCGACGTGTAGAACGCCAATGGCGGAAGTCGGGCTTGACTGTGCACCGTCAAATCTTTGTTGACCACAGGGAAAGAACCAAGAGGTTGGTCCTTGCAGCTAGGACTGAGTATGTTAGTCATCAGATTACAGACAGCGGCTCAAGCAAGGACTTATTTCGCATTGTGGGTCAGCTGACCGGTAAAAACAAGGCTACATCTCTGCCAAATAACATTGCTGTAGAAGAGCTGCCAGACGCACTAAATGACTACTTTATTACCAAAGTTAAGAGGATCAGAGCGAAAATTGACAGTGACATCGATACTGCTCCAGAATTCTCACTATTCAACGGCTCTTCTATGGCTGAATTGTTGAGGTCAGTGAATCGAATGTGAGGAAAATCATCGCTAATACCCCAAGAAAGTCATGTTCGCTTGACCCTCTTCCAGCAGCGCTCTTGTATGAATGTCTGGATGAAATAGTCCCCATCATCACTTATATCATATATCAGTCCTTAGCTACTGGTGTTGTTCCATCATCTTTTAAAGAGGCGATCGTCACTCCACTATTAAAGAAATCAAATCTTGACCCAAATGTGATGGAAATTACCGCCCCATCTCAAATCTACCATTTATTTCTAAAATCTTAGAAAAAGTCGTTCTCCGCCAACTCCTGGATCACCTCACTAAGTTTGACTTGTTTGAACCATTCCAATCAGCATACAGGGTGCATCATTCTACTGAGACAGCTCTGTTGCACGTCGTAAACGACCTTCTGTCGTCTTGTGATGAGGGCCGGGTATCGATTTTGTCTTTACTCGATTTATCGGCAGCTTTCGATACGCTCGACCACGGCATACTGCTCCAGCGTCTGCAACAAACGTTCGGTCTCACTGATACCGTCCTGTGTTGGTTCCGATCGTATCTGACTAATCGGGTCCAGTCGGTTATTTCAAACGGCTTGACCTCGAAGAAATCTAATCTCGAATTCGGAGTACCCCAGGGCTCGGTCCTAGGCCCGATGCTTTTCACGATGTACATTCAGTCCCTGGGTGCAGAGATCAGGCAGTTTGACATGTTGTATCACATGTTCGCGGACGATACACAACTTCATCAATCCGTGATCACTTCTCAGTTCCCTCAGCTGCTCAGTATTACACAGAAGACAATGGAGT